>JAVCKT010096392.1:0-13150 GCA_032273925.1 Rhynchotus rufescens
AGCATCCCTCTGCACCCCCCTCCTCCAGGGACCAGCATCCCGCTGGTTTCCCCCCCCCAGGGACCAGCCTCCCTCCAGAACCACCCCTGGGAACCACCGCTCCTCCGGTACCCACCATGGACCAGCATCCCTCTGGATCCTTCCTCAGGGACCAGCATCCCTCTGGAGCCCTCCCTAAGGACCAGCATCCTTCCGGAGCCCTCCCCTCCTTGGGATCAGCATCTCTCGGGCCCCCTTGGGGATCAGCATCCCTGGGACCCCCCTGCCCTCCCGCCCCACAGGCACCTACCCTGCCTTTGGGGGTGGCCTTGTTTTTACTGCCCTTGGGTCGTCCGCGCGGCCTCTTGGGGGTGGGCGCCTCGCTGGGCTCCTGCTGGGGGGAGGGCAGCGGCTGCTGAGCCCAGGGCCGGGATGCTCCGGGATCCGCGTCCCCCTGCGCCGGGAGCGCCCTGGCCGGCAGCCGCTTCCCCGTGCCAGGCTGGGAAGCGTCGGAATGGGGGCTCCTGTTTCCACTCCCTCCCCACAATAACGTTTCCAACCCCAATTCAACCAGTAGGCCCCGTTGCTCAGGCCCTGTTACTGGAGCCCAACCTTGGCAAGGGGGGCACAGGGCAATGGGAAAATCCCACTGGCTGCAGGGGGGACACAGGGGAGCAATCCTGCCCCCCCACCTTGTGTCCCCCCAATGGGGGCTTCATGGGGGAGCCGACTCCAGCTTGGAAAAGGCTCCAGCAGCACCTGATCCCGCTGAGCAGCTTTTGCTAATGTGGCTTTAATTAGCCAGGTGGTAAGAGCAGGTTCAGCTGCAGCTGGGGGCCCTGCAAGGCCATGGGGGGCTTTGGGGCTGGCTGTACCTGCGGCTTCTTCCGGGGCCGGCCCCGGCCCCTCTTCTCCGCTGTGTCCTTCTCCCCCTTGGATGCCAGGGCCTGGCTGGATTTGGCGCCGGATTCGCTCATCTTCCTGCTGAGGATGAGAGGAGAGGAACAAGGTCAGTTTGGGGCTGTCCCAGGAGGTGCCCACACACCTCCCCATAGCCCTGGCTTCTGCCTCCCCCAGCCCCTCCCGGAGCTGCCGTGCCGTGCTTGGATCCAGGAGCAAGGAGAGGAGCGGAATGGCACTGCCCGGACCAAAGCAGCTGCCCCCAGGGCTTTCCCTGGGAAAAGCTGGGCCGGCTCTGGCCCTGGCTCCATCCTGGAGCGATGGGCATCCCCTGGTGCTGCTCCCGGGGCCACCGGGTCACCCATCCCCAGCTGCAGCACCCAAGGACTCCACTGGCATCAAGGGGAGGCTTCGTCCTCCCCTTCCTGCCCTGCTGCCTCCCTGCAGCACAGGGAAGAACCTGCTTTTCCAGAGCTGCGAGGCTTGGGGTGCTCAGCAAGGAGCACGGCTGAAAGGACCGGCTGCTCCGGGCCTCAACTCACTCCGTGGGAAAATCCCAGCATGTTTCCCGGTGATGCCTCCCACATCCCGGCTGCAGCCTTGGCATCTCCCGTGGGACCCAGGCAGCCCAGAGGGGCTGTGGGGAGCTTGTCGCCCTCATCCTGCTCCCAGCCTGTGCCTGAAGGGATAAGGATGCTCCCTTCCCAGCATCTGGCTTCAATCTGGATGCCGGGACAGGGCTGCTCTGGGCGCCCGGAGCACCGACCTCGGAGGCTGCTGCAGAGACTCGTCAGCTCCCGCCCGGGCCGCGAGTGACTCAGAGCACGAAACAACAACAACAAAAACCACCCGCGGGTCTTTTTGGAGAGACAGAAACCACGGAGCCGCGTAAACACTCCGAAAGGTCCCTCCCAGCAGCCCTTCCAGAGCCTCCCTTCACGGAGTGCTTAAAAACGAGGGCTGAGGTGCAGAAAAGCAAAGTGGAGGCAACGGGGCAGCAGCTGGGCAATTCCCTGGAGGAATCACATCCTCGGCACCGCTCCAGATCCTCTCCTACTGCTGTGGATGGGGGGGGACCTGGGGTCTCTCCATCCTCCTTGGATGATGGCACGTTCATCCAAGAGGGATCCTCCACTGCCTTCCCGGATGGGGAGACCCCGGGATGGTTCCCGGGGGGCAGATGATCCCAGCCGGGGTGGGGGTATCGGAACCTGCTGGTGCCTGGCGGGGGCAGCTGCGCTGCCGCCTCCGGTGCCGCAGGAAGGAGCGTGGCCGCCGAAGCAGCTGGGTTGCCATGGAGGAAAGGAAGTAGCTGGAGAGAGAAAAAAAGCCTTGCCCCGGAGGGACGGATGTACAGGAGGCAGCATCCTGGAGCAGGGGGAGCTGGGACTGGACCCTCGCACGGGCAGCTCTGGGGCTGGGGTCTCTATTTGCACGGAGGCAGCTGGAGGATGCAAAACTCTTTCCCCCTCCATCCCTGGGGATAAGTGGCCTTGGTGCAACCGCCCCACTCCTCCCCCAGCTCCCCCGTGGGAGCCTGGCTGCACTGGGGACCCCCTCTTGCATGACATGGGGGTGCAACAGCGGGCTGCAGAAGCAGCAACCCGACGCGGTGGCTCCTTGTGGGCTCCCACCACGTGCCCGGCCCCGTAAATCCCCATTCCAGCCACCTACTCCTAGGTTAAACAAACCAGCCCGGGGAGGGAAAACGAGAGAGGCAGCGACTCAGATCTGTGAGGCAGAAAGAGAAAACAAAACAACAAAAAAAGCCCTTTCCCACCCAGGAAACCTGGCCCGCCTGCGCCGAGCAGGATCCCGCCGCACCTCCGGCGGGAGGAGGGGAGCGCAGAAGTTGAAGAGCCTGTTAGGCCAGGGAGCAGCGCGGGAAGGGCCGGGATGGGATGGGATGTGCTGGGCTCCTCCTTGGGGACAGCCCCCCCCTCTCCCGGGCTGCCATTAAGGCAGGTGCCCCCCCTTCCTGCCCGGCATGCATAAGAAAAGGAAGCGATAAAGGAAAGGAAGGAGGGAGGGGGGAGCGGGCACGGAAAGAAAGGCGGCGGGAAGGGCACCATCCATGCTGGCTTTGTGACCACCCCGGCCGCCCGCTGCCATAAAGCCCCCGCTAACCCCCCTGCCCCATTTTGCGGGCCCCCCTCCAGTGCAGAGGGGTGGCTGCAGGGTCCCCCCTGCGCGCCCTGCGCAGGCAGCAGCGCCCAGGACAGGGGGGTCCCGGCGGAGCCGCCACGCCGGCCCCCAGCACGAGCGTCCCCCGCAGCCGCTGCGCGGGCCCCGTGGCTCTGCGCCCCGCTCCCCGGGCGCTCTGCCCGGGCCCGCAGCCCCGCACGTGGCCGCAGGCCCCGCGCACCCTGCCCGGCCGCGCACCTTGCGCGGCTGCCCGGCCGCGCCACGTGCTTTGCGCGGGCCCGGGGCCGCGCGCCCCGCGCTCGCACCTTGCGCGGCCGCTGGGCCCGGCCCCGCGTGTCCCGCACGGCCGCTCCAAGGCCCCACGCGCCCTGCGCGGCTCCCGCGCGCCCTGCACATGTGCCAGGCCCGGCCCCACGTGCCGCGCGCGGCGCCCAGGCCCGGCTCCCCGCACCTTGCCGGGTCCCTCGTCCCGTGCACGGCTCCCAGGCCTGGCCCCACGCGCCGTGCTCGGATCCTGCACCCGCGCACCCCGCACGCCACCCAGGCCCGGCTCCACGCGCCCTGCGCGGCTCCTGCTGCCCAGCCCGCTGCAAGGCCCCCCGCGTCCTGCACGGGCCCTGATCCCACGCGCGGGTCCCGGCCCCGCGCCCCCCACCCGGCTCCGGGCCTCCCGCACCTCCCCCAGCCCCACGCACCGGGCCCGGGGGCGGCCCCGCGTGGCTCCGGGCCCCACGGGCTCGCAGCGCGGCCCGGCCCGGTCCCACGTGCTCTGCCCGCGCCCCGCGAGCCCCGGCCGGGCCCACGCGGGGCACCGGCCCCAGCGCCCCACGAGCCGTGGCGGGGGCTGGTCCCGCCATCCCCCGGGCCCCGCATCGCCCCGAACCGAGTGAGCGGCGCCAAGTCGGGCCGCGCCGGGGGCCCATCAGGTGCACGGCCCGTGCGAATAATAATAATAACAAATATCATCATTATTATTAATAACAACAAAACGCACCGACCGCGCGTCCTTGCAAACAGCGAGCGAACCAGGGGTGCCAGTAGCCCCAAATCGTTCCCCAATCCCCGAAAAGCGAGCACTCACAGTCAGCCTGGTCTCCGAGCCGGGGCTTTATTTTTTTTCCTCCTCTTTTTTTTTTCTCTTTATTTATTTATTTTTTCTTCCCGGCGTGTCTTGTGCTGGGAGCGAATTAAAGCCCCCCCCTCCTGGCGGCTGCTGCTCGCAAATGCGGATCTGAAAGGAGAAGCAGAGAGAGAAGGAGAGAGGCAGCAGCTCAACACGCATCCCCGGCGCGGCCAGGCCCCCTCCGATTTATATAAATAAATTAAAAAAAAAAAAAAATCACTCCGGGAGGAAGGAAGCTGGCTCAAAATCATCTGCAGGGAGCGAAGAAAAAAAAAATAGGGAAAAAAAATAAAGGGGAGGAAAAGGTGGAGGGGGGGTAAAATAAAATACTATTAAAAAAAAAAAAAAAAAAAAGGCGATCTTCAAGCCTTACTGGAGGGGATCCAACTGCTAAAAATAGCCAAATCACACTCGAAATTAAATAAGGGCGAGCAGGAGGGAGCTCCCGGCGCGGCGGAGCGCGCAGGGGAGGAGCCGCCTGCATCACGGCCGGGGGCGGCGGCGCCGGGAGCGATAGGTCGGTTCAAAGGGCGGCGGCGGCGGCGGCGGCGGCGATGATGATGATGAAGATGATGATGCGGGACCCCGGGGCGCGCTCGGTGCCGCGGGCGCCCCGCGGGATCCCTGGGGGGTGCTTCACCCTGCGCGCTCCCTTGGTGGGGCTGCCTTCAGCGCTCGCTCCTTTGGGGGCTGCTTCACCCTGTGAACTCCCTTGGGGTGCCCTCTTTCAGTGCTGCCTCCCTTGGGGTGCCCTTCTTCAGTGCTGCCTCCCTTGGGGTGCGCTTCATCCTGTAGACTCCCTTGGGGTGCCCTCTTTCAGTGCTGCCTCCCTTGGGGGGTGCTTCACCCTGTGGGCTCCCTTGAGGTGCACTCTCTCTGTGCTAGTTCCTTTGGGGGTGCCCTTCACCCTGTGGGCTCCCCTGGGGTGCCCTCACTTGGTGAGGGCTCCTTTGGGGTGAGTTTCACACTATGGGCTCGCTTGGGGTGGGTTTGCTTGGCTTGAGCAGCACCCTCTGGACTGGCTTGGGGTGCACTTGCTGAGTGCTGGCTCCCGTGAGGTGAGCAACACCCCATGGGCTCCCTTGGGGTGCGCTCACCCGCTGCGGGCTCCCCTGGAGTGAGCAGCACCCCAGATGTTCGCTCAGGGTGAGCAGCACCTCACGGGCTCGCTCAGAGCAGCACCCTGCAGCTTCGCTTGGGTGAGGGGGGGTCGTTCAGGGGGATCAGTGCCCCCCACGGGCCTGCTTGGTGCTCGCTCAGGGTGAGCTTGCCCAGCATGAGATAATAATAATAAATGAGCGATGGGGAGAAGAGAAGTGAAAAAAAAAAAGACAGCATTTTGGTACTTGGTGCTATTTTAAAAATGCTCCCTGGACTGTTCCTGGCCGAGACTCAATGAAGCTGTCCCTGCACCCCTAAAAACCAGCCTGTGAGCTCTGACTGCCCTGCGAAGCCATCGAGGAGCTGGATTTGCCCTCTGGCCCGGTGTTATTAATATCCCTTGGTGTTTTTCCCGGAGGTGGCGAGCGGCTGTAACTGGAGAGGGGCGCCAGAGCCGGAGCCACCGCTCTGGAGCTTGTGCTGCTTTATTGGGCTTGGGAAAGAGAAAATGAAGGGAGAAATGGGGGCTTGGGGGCTGTTCTTGTGCTTAGGGTTGTTACTGGACCCTGGATTTTGTTAGTGGCTGTGCTGAGGGGTGGGATGGACAGACGGATGCGGCCAGGGCCTTTGTTTCGCTCCCTCTTTTGTTTCCCTGAGGCCCATTGCTGGAGCCCCATGTGGCTGCGCAGCTCCCGTCTCCGTAATTTCATTAGCAGCTTCTGCGCAGAGGTTTGGGGATGCAGGGCCCTAAATCCTGCCAATAACCTGGGAAAGGGGAAATTCAGCCGGCATCTTTAAGCAGAAAATATCCCAGCCCAGATTGTCGGTAATCGGGAGCCCACAGGGCTAACTGGAAGTTTTGAGAGTTTTGTCACCTCCGAATCCCCCTTGAACAGCAGTCGATTCCTGCTCCCGGTTCAGGACCTTGCAGAGATGCATGTGATTATCCCAATTTCACGAATGGGAAACACGGATTGGAGGCTGCGAGACTTGTTGGAGACCAGGCCACGTGTTGGCAGCCAAGAGGGAATTAACGGCAGCCTCCAGTGCTTGGGAAGCCACTGTCTGAACGTCCCCTCCCTGGGGACCTGCTGGGTCCTGCATCCACCTGGACGGCTCCTTCCCGCAGATGCCAGCCTTTGGATGCGGATGCAGGTGGGGATGTTTGTTGGTACCTCTGATAAAAGCCAGCCCAGGGTGGCTATCGTGCTTGCTGCGGTGCCACGGGCGCTGCTCCGAGCGGGATAAAGTTGGAGGGAGGGAAGGGATGGGGCAGAAGGAACCTGAGCGCGGGTGCCCTTTGTGCCTGGAAAGCAGTAGCCGGATCCACTGGGACTGAGCCAAGCCCATCAGGTGCTGCCTTGTTTGGAAAGTTGTGTGAGGAAGCGGCCCCTGGGATATGGCTGGCTCCGAGCTTGGAGCATCCAGAGGTGAGAGAAAAATAACCCTGCAGGGCGGCTGGATGCGCTCCCTGCTCTGAGGGCTGGGCCAGGGTTTTGTTGCCCCATGATTGCAAAAGCTGAGGTTGTTTTCCCACTTTTTTTTTTTTTTTCTTTAGAAATGTTTTTAAAAATGTTTTAAATGCTTCTAGGACCCTGGGCTTGGAGGGGTGTGCAGCTGCTACATATGCAATAACCGCATATACCCACTTATACGTATAGGTGACATGTATATGCATGCACAGCCCTAGTAAAGGGCTATATTCCACTAAAGGTCTGGCAGACGGGCGTCCCAGAGCCCCAAGGCCTCAGCTTGCCCCCAGCTTTGCCAGGGCGTGGGAAGGCAGATGTCCCAGTGCCGGGGCTGGAAAGAGGCTCCGGCTCCCGTATCTGTGGCCAAGGGGATCCCTTGGGAGCTGCACCTTGGCCTGTGCCTACTTCTTCCCTCTGCTTTTCCGGGGCAGGAGTGGCTCCCGCTGCCGGCGGCGCTGCTGCTCTGCCGCGCGGTTCCTCCCCGCGGCCTCATTTCGCAGCCGCACGCGGGGGGCCGGGAAGCCGCGCGCTGCTCCGGCTCCTGGAGCACAATGGCCTTTTGTGTGCCGGAGCATCCCGCCATCCCGCGCTCCCAGTAACATGAGCCCTGCGGCTCCTGCTCCGGAGCGGGGAGATGCTGGGGCAGCCCTGCCGGGCCAGGACCGTCCTGTCCCCGCCTGGGCTCCCGGCACCTTCCCCTTGGCACCTCACTGACCACGAGCGAAGCAGCTGGGGCTGCCATGGGGCAAAAAAAGACCTGCGAACGCTCCCCAGAGCCCCTTTGCTCCCTGCCCGAGGGGCTGACAAAGAAGGGTAGGAAAGGCAGTGGAGGCGACACTGTGAATCACGAGCGGCGCCTCTGCCGTGGGGTTGTTAACTGCGGACCCGCTGTCGGCTCATGGGGAGTCTGCCCGGGATTGATCCAAGGGCTTGAGTGCAAGTGGCAGAGCACGAGAGCCGGGAGGTGCGGTGGGGACACGGAGCGAGGAACGAGGACCCTGCCCCGCCGGGGACCGCAGGACATGCAGTGCGAGGAGCCCCGGAGAGGCGGCCGCTGTTGCCCAAAGAGCTCCAGGTGCTCTTGCTTCCATGAGGGATGTTTTTATTCCCCTTTCCGGCTGAGTTTGGGCAGGAGCGCGGGGAGGCTTTGGCTCTGCCTTGCTGCGTGTGTGCCTGGGCACGTGCACCCACCTGCGTGGGTGCCTGCGTATGCACCCCGTGCTTGCCTACGTACTGGGGGCAGTTCTGGGCTCCTCAGCACAAGAGGGTTGTGGAGCTTCTAGAGAGGGGCCAGCGCGGAGCCACAAAGATGATGATGGGCTGGGAGCATCTGTCATACAAGGAAACACCAAGCAAGCAGGGCCTGTTCAACCTGGAGAAAAGAAGGTTGACAGCGGATCTGATCAATATGTACAAGTACCCAAGGGGAGAATGTAAGGAGGAGGGGGCCAAACTCGGTGGTGGCCAGTGACAGGACAAGGGCCAACAGGTCCAAGTTGAAACCCAGGCAGCTCCATCTCCACGTGAGGAAGAACTTGGCTCTGAGGGTGCCAGAGCCCTGGCACAGGCTGCCCAGGGAGGCTGTGAAGTCTCCCTCTCTGGAGGTCTTCCAACCTGCCTGGATGTGCCCGGATGCCCGTGCCCCGTGCTGGAGCAGGGGACTGAACTAGATGATCTCCAGATGTGCCTTCCAGCCTCAACCATCCTGTGATTCTGTGGTACATCTACAGCCCATGCATGCAGCTCCCTGGGGCTTAGCTCGCCACTGGAGACGCGGGTTCACTGGGGCAAAGGGGAGGCAGAGCCTTGTTGGGGCTCCAGGAAAACACCCGTCCCAGCCAAATTCCCTGACACTTTCCCTTTTACTCAGCTCCGGTTGGAAAGTTGCCCAGGCCACGGGACTTCCCTTGCTGCCCGTGACTCAGGTGCTGGTCACGGTGGTGACTCATGAGGAGGGGACGTGTCATGGGCCACACTTGCTGCCCCGGGGCTTTGCAGCGACCTGCAATGCTCCAGGGATCTGCTGGAAACAGGGATGAAGGGAAGCATGGGAGATGTAGAGCAAGCGGTGGGGACCTGCAGGTGGGAATTGCTGGTGCTAAATAATTAATTTGCAATAACCCTTTCATGGAGTCACATCCGCACCCCGCCCCCAGCTCGCTGTCCAGGCAGTTCCCCTTCCCTGCCAGCCCATCGGGAGCGCTGGGATTTCCCCTCAGCTGCTCCAGTGGGACTTGTCACCCTCAGTGGATTTTACTGGGTCCCTAGCGCCTACAAAATAGTGCATTTTGGGGAGAAAAAAAAAACAGAGAAAAGCCAGACTTTGCGTCAGATGGGCAGAATAAGAGAGGGAAGTGGAAACTCCGGCGACTGCGGTTGTCCCTCGGCCCGGGGGCTTCCAGAAGGACCTTGGGGACCGAGGGGACAACGAGCGCCCCTACGGTCGGGAGGTCGGGACAGCGCCCGGCGACACCGCGATCCCTTGCTGCCATCTAATGGGCACGGGCAGGAAAAGCCGGGATGCGCTGGGAGGGGTTGGGAGGCGCTGGGAGGCGCTGGGATGGGGGTCCCCGTCCCGCTACGGGGCTGGTGGCCCGCGCTGCGGCTGGGCAGGGGCCCAGGCGTCCGGCTCGCCCCGCTGCCGCGGAACGCAGCGCACCGCGATGTTTTATTCACCGCAGTTTGTTAAAAGATTAATTTGAAAACGTTACCAAAGTGGCCCCGCGTGGCGAGGATGCTCGGGCTTTGCCGGCCCTGTGGGGCGGCCGCCCAGCACACGCTGCCAGCGGGTTTGGTGGCCGCGTGGTCACTGTTGGGATGCAGCAGTGACGCCCGGGATGGAAGGACAGGGTATCCCATGGGATTTGCGGATGGCGGCGTCCCACCCCGTCGAGGAGAGCTGCAACTGTGCTGCATCCGGGAGAAACCCGCGCTGGCCTCCGATGCCGTGCGCTGCCGGCAAGGCGACGTTCGGCTGCAAAGTGTTGAGCCATGAATATTTTATGCCTGAGGAGGATACCTCTTTCTGGAGCCTGTCGGATGAATTATGGAAGAGGCGGGAGGAGGATGGGAGAGTCGTTCCTGCTGCCCTGGCCCCCAGTGCTGTCAGACAGGGGTAGGGATGCTCCTGTACCCGAGCTGCCTCCCTTTCTGCCCTCTTTGCATTAGTTTGGGGCTTGCCAAGGGTGACAAAACCTACCCTGTGGTAGGTCCCTATTTCCCCCTCTCCTTGCAGGGATGGAGTTACCGGGGATGCTCTGACTGAAGCACTGCATTAGCTGAGCACTGGTGTGATGAGTTGCAGCCGCTTTAGGGAGTAATTCAGGATTTTGCTGTGGATGCCGGGCACCATCCCACAGGGATCTGGAGCTTCCTTGGCTCTGGCAAACGCTGTCAGACACAATTCCCACCCCAGTTCCCGAGGTGTCGCTGTGCCGGAGTGCACGGGTCTCACGGCCCCGAGCAGGGGGACCGAGGCAGAGCGGATGATGCCGCGAGTTGATGCGGAGCCCGTGCCCAGCGCCAGTTTGGCGCCTGCGCTTTTATTAGAAAGTTGGCTTTATTATTTAATCAAGTCAAATCCCCCGTTGCTGGAGCTTCCGTGACCTGATAATGTGCCAGGAAAGATGGATCCCGGCAGAAAAAAAGAGCAGCTTTTGCTAGTGCTTTTGCCTGACCATGCTGCATCCACCCATGCACTGAGCTGTGCCGGCCTCTGCTCTGCCCCTGGATGCAGTGCAGGGGGGTAAAGCGGCCGGTGGCTTTTGGGGACACCCTCTCTGCTCAGCACTGACTCTTCTCCCTGCGCTTTTGCCATTAGGTGGAAGTGTTGCAACGGAGAAGAGAAACCGCGCGCTTCCCGCTCCGGCTCCGGCACAGCCGAAAGGGCTGTGGAAGGCGCCTGATCCCTTTGTCCTCTGGAACCACGGGGCTGGAAAGGGCTAGTGCTGGAAGGGAGCAAAGGCAGGGGATGCTGCTGGGGGGCTAATTCCGGATGGGAGAGAGGAGAAATCCCTGGAGGGCAGCCCCACTTGTGCTGGTAATTCCCAGTTCTCCAGCAGGAAAATCACTTTTTTTTCTGGCCAGAAAGGCAGAACTGATGGTCCAGGATCTTGGCCTGCCAGAGAGGCCTGGAATGCTTCAGCCTTCCCCATGAGGAGGAGGAGGAGGGGCTGCTGACCTGCGAAGGAGCAGGCAGATCATCCCTCTTCCATTGCCAATTCTGTGAGCCCGGATGGGCTTTTTATTTTTTCCCCTTCTTTAAAATGCAACTCTTTCCACAGAAGCCGGGTTAGTCATGAAGCGTATAATGAGTTTTAAATATATATAAAATGGTCTGACATTCGGCATCCCATTATCCCCCCGCTCCTCGAGAGAGAGGCAGCCGGGATGCGGGAGCCTGGCTCCAATAGGAAGGCAGTGGGCCCCGTGTTCGCACTCCGAAATATCCATATCCATTACCCATATTCATGTGCTGCTTGTGTGTGGGAGTGTCTCCGGCTTGTGGAGAGAAAGCCAAGCCTGGATGGCTTCACTTATTTATTTATTTTTAAATATTGTTGGCCTGTTATTTATGTTTTATGGACACCAGAGTCTTCTGCTTTTTATTTTATTTGAATGCTCTTTTTTAAAAAAATATTATTATTTTAATGTTTAATCCTTTTGCGTTAAGGATGTATTTGCCTTCCCACCTGGATGGGAATTCTGTTAGTGCCCAAAGGGAAGGGGTTGCGGGCTCTGCCGTGCGTGGGTCCTCCCGGCGGGAGCAGCCTGGGAAGCGGATGGAGGAGGTGGTGGCTCGGCCATAAATAATTCAGGTGCCTCTGCAGAGCTGGAGTGTCCGGTCTGCGAGATGCGGTTTCATGTTTTCCTATATTCAAAAGAAAAAAAAAATGGCAAAGCAGCAAGGGGACAGCGCAGGGGACGCGGTGACCTTGCCGGCTGCAGGGGAGCGCGGGCTGGACGCGGCCTCTACGGGATTTGTAATTCCCACCGTGCTCCCAAAGCTTTCCAGTGCTCCTTGGGACGTTCCCAGGGCCTCTTCCCACTCCCTACTGCCTCTCAGATGGTCCCTTTCCCGAGCTCTGGCTGGTGTTGCCTGCATGAGCCGGGTTTTATGGATGAATGGTGTGTCAGCATTCCCGATGGCCTCAAGCCGATGACGGGCAACGTGGTCCCGCTGGGAAACTGCTGCTCCTGGGTGTTTTTGGCAAGGCTGGCAACACGCTCGTGTCCGTGGCACACAGACATCGCCACTTGTTTTAACCTCAGGTTGGTGCGCAGGGGTTCACCCGAGCGCAGGGCTTCATCCGCGCGCTCCGTGTGCACGCGGCGCCTTTGCAGCCTCCCGCACAGCCTCGGAAATGGCCCAAAACGGGGCCAGGATGCGCGGGCGCCCGGGCGCTGCTCCCACCGCAGGGTGACGGGCGCTCGGCGCTCACCCTGACGTGCATTTCCCTGGCTCTTCCCCTAGGCGAAGCCGAGGCCGCGGATGCTCCTCGCCGGGCCGGGCTTTGCCGCGGTGGCCGCGTGGGTCTGTCGCACACAGCCGGGTCCCGTGCCGACCTCGTCCCGGTTAGCCGTGGGCTGGAGCAGTTCACGTGCCAGTGGTTATTGCCAGGCACTGTGTTTTTCCAGGATGCAGGAATCTACGCACAGCACTGGCTGCTGTGGCAAAAGCTGTGGAAGGGGGAGCCTGGCACCCTGCATTATCCCATGCCCAAACACTGGGAGTCTCCCGGGTGAGGGTCCTGCAGTGCTTGGCACGTGGTGGCACCTTTGCAGCAAACACTGAGATGGTGACAGGGGAAACGTGGCCACCTGGAGCCCTTTGGGGTCTCAGAGGTGGCGGTGCCCGGATGCTGGGCGATGGGCACCCGTCTGGATGGGACAGGAGGGAAGGATGAAAGGATGGCCCAGAGAGGAGGGAAGGGCACTTAAGAGCAGAACGTGTCCCACTACGGAGCGGAGGCCGCACAGGGAGAAGCCATCAGGGAAGCAGGGAGAGGGGGGCCAGGTCCACGCTTCTGCTGCTGCCAGGAGCCCCCAGAGCCCCAGACATCCCAGAACCTCGTGGGCCCCAAAGCCAGTGCTGTCCCAGAGCGCCGGGTGACACCGGCCCTGGTGTCCCAGCCCTGCTGGGGACGTGGCCAGCGGGGAGGGAGAGCCACTCCCCGGCGCTGGGGGGCTATAGAGTTAGGCGGGGGTCCCCGGGGGGTGTCAGGGTGCCCCCCCCGGGGCCCTCCCGCCGCCGTGCGCTAGTGCTTTAAAAGGCTGGCAGCGGCGGCGCCGGGCTTCCCAGCGCCTCTTCATGCAAAACTTCCCCGGCCCTCCTCCTCCTCCTCCTCCTCCTGCTGCTGCTGCTGCTGCTCTTCCTCCACCACCTCCTCCTCCTCCTCCTGCTGCTGCTGCTGCTGCTGGCGGCTGCGGA
>JAVCKT010096394.1:0-13147 GCA_032273925.1 Rhynchotus rufescens
AAGAAAGAAAAGAAGATCAGAAAGAAAACATCATCCAGAAGAGCAACTTGAGGCAAGCAAATCTGATTCTCCTCACATGTACTGAAGGGACATTGCAGCACTGCAGAAACTAGGCATATCAGCAAATAGATATGACTTTTAGGGCATGGAGCTTGAGTCATAATTGTTAAGACAAAGCATTGTTAAGACAAAACTGTTTCTGATTTCAGTACTTTTATCACTTTGGGAATGAATAAACATTTTTACCTAATCTCTGAATTAAATCAAGCTATCCTTGCTTGAGCCACTCCGATCCGGAGAACTTTATTACTTTATTGTCATAGACAAGACTATTGTCAGAATTCTTTTGGATTGAGCTTTTTCATTTCTGGGGGTGGAGAATAGGTTAGGAAATCATTTTGGGAAATGCTGTGGGTAGGTTCTGTGGTTTTGATTCTAGCAAAAGCAGGAGGTATTCAAAAACAGACAAATCTATCAGGAGTTTTCCAACCTAGTTTTCTAAAATAACATTCAATTCAGATTATCCTTTCCTTTAATACAAAAGATACAGAATTTAAAGAAATAAGCACAGAAGAGGTTAGCTAACTTGAATCTGAAGTGCATAGTGGTGATTTCTGCCTATTTAATTTCCAAGCTGAGGAAGAGTCAGCTTCAGAGTCCCTGCCTCATGCTCTCAGTCTGGCTAGGCAACTTGGGATCAGACATTAGGTTATGCAGAGGAAAGCAGCAGGTTTCAAGAAAATGTTTAAGTGCTCAACTCCTGCTCAGGATGGCATGAAATGCTTGCAATAGAAATTAAATCACTTAACCTTTTGAATTCCTTTAGGAAGGGCAGAATTTGTAGCAAGCTTGGAGTGCATAACTTTGAGTAAACTTAAAGGAACTTATTTTCCTTCACTGAACATACTTCAAATCTGTATTTTCACAGTTCTAATAAGAAGCTGGGTAGTGCCCAGTTAATCTTTGAAATTCTGCTTCCATTGAAATAAGAGTACCTAAGAGCTGTGAATTATATTAGAAAATATTAATACTAGAAATAGTAAAAAGCAAATTATTGGAAGGTAAAACTACTAACACTTCCAGGTCAACACTGTGAATATTCTCAAATGATGTTTTGAAATTAACAGAACATAAGCATTTGTCATGTTAGGGCATAGTCAAATTTGCAGCAATCAAACATGCTTTATTCCACAAAAATAAAGAATTCTCTCTTCTCAACATTTTAGATATAGCACTACTATTCACAAGCTATAAAAAATGTTTTCTGTTTGGGAGAACTATGCTGGCATTAAATACAGCATGAAAAGATCATTGGTGGTAGACTAGAAGATATTAAAAGGATTACAAAAGTGTTAGTGCCAATGAAACAACATAACAGCATTTGCCAAAATGAACACAGTCATAATGCATATCTTGTATGAAATTTCCCAGGAAGTAGAGAAAATAAACCTACACTAGAAGGCTTACTAAAGACCTATAGTAAATAGATAAGTAAAATATGCAAAAGTAATTTTTTCCACAGGCAATCTCTCCATGTATTCAAAAGGGACACTATATAGGATGCTACACTGAAGAAAAATGACAGAGGAAATAACCCACCGAAAACTCACATTGCTAACACTTTTTTCTAGCAAAAGCATTTTTATAAACCTTTACTTAATCAGCTACCAGAGTATCTTGTCACGTTACACACAAAAAGTAAAAGTTAGGAAAATGCATCCTGAGACTCTTCATAGATATTTACTGACTAGATCTAACCTTTTTAGTGCTATGCAAAATGAGTTCTCAGTGAGTTTAAGACTAGAACAGGCATTATGGTAGGCATAAATGAAAGAAACAATATTCAAAATACCTTTCCAATTGGGTCATAAAAATGTTTAGTCTAACAACTAACAACTATGAGGAATCATTCTGTATTTGAAAGATCCCATTTGATGAGGGTTATTAACTTTATGCAAAGTTCCCATGACTATTCTTTGAAAACAGAAATGATACTTACAAAGTAAGAAAACGGAGAAGATCACTTACAAAGTGATCTTATTGATGCTGTATGTTTATCATGTGTTCTTTCCTTCCCCTCAAAGTATAGTAGTTCTTCAGTTTCAACTGGAACCTTAATTAAGACTGGACTGTGTCTGGTTTTGGCCATTCCCTACTTTAATGGCCTAATTTGAAACCAAATTTCCCATTTACTAGCCATTTTTAGTACATTTTTGTATTTTCAAATACCTTGATTTTCAATAGGAACATGACACAAACAACATAAGGATAGATGTATTTTTTCTATATATCCTTGCATTCTTTGTTCTTCTGTCATATTGAATATTTTAGCAAAAGAGAAAAGACAAAATAGGACAATACAATCTTAGGTAGAGACTAGACCATATGTATTTCTTTTCTATAAAATAGCATCCCAATGGATAATGAAAATTTTTTAAAAGTTATGATTTTTAGACATAATTTATTTAACATTAGCAATCAAGAGACCAACTGAAAAAAAAACCTTTATTGCTATTTAAGATGAGGTGAATAACAAACATTCATGCGATTGTATGAGCAGGACATCTTGAACAGTCATTTAACAGTTTTTTCAATACTCCAGGAACAAGCATACAGCAGCTTCAAGCAATGTGTTTAATAGACAATCTTAGTATTCAGGAAATGTCAACAATTTTAAAGGTTAGAAAGAAGGAATTTAAGATAAAAAGAGGAAGCCTTTTAATGCACACTGGATTTCAGAGATTATAAATCATAGTAAATGGATCTTCCTATGTTCTTCACTTAGAAGTCAATTGACCATCATGTCAGACTGTAAAAATGATAAGATTGAGGTTAGGCACGTATAATGACTATGATAATGTTAAGATTAGCCTCATATAAGCATTCTCTTTTAAATACGGTAGCCATTGTAAGAAAGGGATGAGAAATATTTTTCAGTTACATATTAAATCACACTTGTAAACTGCAAAAAGCTGCAAAAAAAAATAGTAAAAAAACTCCTGATATAGAATAATATCTACAAGTCTTGAGGAAACTTACCTTGACACTAAGGACCTCAGGATAAAGTCTCAGAAATCAAATCAAAACAAATGGAAGCTGAGGACAAATCATTGTTCTGACCGAACAGATCTTCTGAGGGCTAAGGACAGATCCAACATACTACATTTAAATATTAAGAAACATCTCCTTAGGTGGCCAAAACATACCTTTAAAAGTTACTTCCTAGCTAACCATTAAAAAAAAAAAAAAAAAACCTAGCAACAACAGTAACCAGTGACTTGACACTAAAGAAACAATGGGAGAGTCAAACATGATATTTAATTTAGTCTATATATTGGTAGCTGTTAAATAGCTTTATTTAATTTTAATTTCCTATTTTTTCAGTTGGTGTCCATTGCATCTCATCCTTTCACTGAACACCTCTGTATTTGTTACTCAGATATTTATGCATATAAGATGTTTCGCTGAGCCCTCCCAAGGCTGAGCCTTCTCAAGGCTGAACAATCCCAACTTTCTCAGAGTCTTTCCTCATATGAGAGATTCTCCAGTCCCTCAATCATCTCTGAAGCTCATCGCTGGACTCACTCCATTATGTCCATCTTTCTCTAGGAGGAGATGTTTCTCTGAGGAGCTCAGGACTGGAATCAGCACCCCAACTAGGGCTAAGTAGGAGGGAAAGATCATCCTTCCAGTGTGTCCAGTGCTCAACTATCTGTCCCAGTAAGTATAACCTTTCACATCTCATGCAGTCCCATTGGACTATGTTCAGTTTCTTTAAATCTCTTACTGGTGTCAGAGGCTCGGGGTTCCTGAAGGTGATCTTATTAGTTAAGATTGATGTGAAGTTGGCATTGAATACCTTGGCCTTTTCTAAGTTCTTTGTTACCACAAACCCTGCTCCATTCAACAGCAGATCTACATCTTACCTAATCTTCCTTTTGTTGCTGACATATCTGCAGAAGCCCTTCTAGTTTCCCTTCACATCTTTCACCACTCAGTGAGCTCTGGCTTTCTTAAACCCATGCCTGCTTTCTTGTGCAGTATCTCTATAGTCCTCTTCGGCCACCTGACCCTGCTTCCACCTCTTGTACCTATTTCTTTTTTTATATATGAGTTTTATCAGGAGCTACTGGTTCATCCATGCAGATCTCCTGCTGTGTTTGCTTGACTTTCCGGATATTGAAATAGGCCATTTCTGAGCTTGGAGGAAGAGAGTCTAGAAAATCAACCAACTCAGCTGGACCCCTGGACAAGTCTAGGCTTGTGATCCTGCTGTTTACCTTGTTTTCTTCTCTGAGTTATCTGAACTCTCCTATCTCATGCGCTCTGTAGCCAAGGCTGTCCCTGACCTTCACATTCCTTACCAGTTCTTCCTTGTTTGTAATTGTCAGATATTTTCAGTATAAGTAAGTGATATCCAAAGCAGTACCCATCACTCAAATTTTGTATTAAAACCAAATAACATTTTATACAAATAACACATTCACAATTTACATAGTGAATATACTTTATTTCACTTGTAGGGTATTCAAGCAACAGAGAAAGGTAGCATAAGAACAAAAAACATCTCAAACGAACTAAAATTGAAGGTGATCTTAACCCTTTTTAAATATTACCGAATGCTACATAAGAGAACTTAGAACAGCAGTGCTTTCGATTTGTCTTTTTGGCTGGGCAATTCTGCGGTGCTGATTCAAGCCACATCATGTGTTAACTAATTGACAATGTACATTTATTCCTACTAGATAGCAGAAGATGACAAAAAGCTGGGGTTCAAGATCTCCAAGATGAAGAATAACATCTCTCTTCTAACCAGGATTCATAATCCTGAGTCAGCATTCTAAGGGGACACTTGTTCCATGAAATAAATATGGTGTAAAGACCCTTGAGCTAGCTCTAGTCAGGCTGGCACAAATATATAGTGCAGTGCAGGGCCATGCAGAGATAACAGCTGGAATCCCAAAAGCATGATAAACAATTAAAGCAGCAGCAAATGAAAGCTAGAAAACTCTGCTTCTAAGTACAGTTAAGTAGCTCAAGTGCCACATTGCCTTCATATGCATATATTGTTTCAGCTTTGGGAGCTAGCTCTGTTGGCACAAGTTCTGCACATATGCTATGTTTTGGTATAAATACAATACAATACAATTGCTTTTAATTTTTTTCTTATACATAGCACCAGCAGAAGGAAGACAAATTCCCATGCACACATATCCATTTACCCAGTGCACAGAGATATAATTTAAGAAGAATTCAAGGTCAAACCATGCCACTTAAATGATATGGAGTAAGAATATAATTTCACATCCTTGGTACACATCCTAAATGCTGGATTAAAATAGACAACTAGTTTTTTAATTCATTTGTTTGTCTGTTTGTTTAGTTTTTAAGGTATTGTACCATCAGAAATAGACATGAAGAATAAGAAGTAGCTCAAGACTAATTAACAACCAGGTTTGGAAGACAGCACAACAGATCACTCCATCTAATTTCAAATCTGTTGGATAAAAGAATTATGCCCTCCTAAAACTGACTGTGAACTGAATGTGAATTCACATCCCCCGTGCATCTCTTCTCCTGCCAGTGACTTCTATAACACTGAGTGTATGAGAAAGAGTTAAAAAAGATATTTTTATGTCTAGTCAGTGATCATGTTCATATTTCAATAGTTACACAGTCTTTTTAACCTGGCACAAGTTCAGTCCTCTACCATAAAGGGATGATACTTCCAGTCCTCTTCTCACAACTGTGTATCAGCAGCCCTAACACAGGCACTCATGATGCTCTAGTTTAGCTACTGCAGCCAAGACAGAAGGAACTAACCAATGCCATCTAAATGGTATTTGTCATCTAGACTTTTGGCCTTAGACATTTCATGATGTGCCTAAGTCGAATATTCGAGGAACTGGCAAATCCCTTTGTCATCTAGCAATTGCCTGTGTTTCTCTGCTATATTGTATATATTTTACATTTGCTGTCAGCCATTCTCCCGTGGGTACTGATATCACTGGAGAGTAGGACATTTAGATTATATAAAATATCCAGCAGGATCCATGGGCTTGGAATGCTTTCTCCCTTCCTCCTAAGTTTTAGGTCTGATCCAGTAACCCCACAAAATATACTGTGGGGGAAGGGAATATTCTTAATATGCAAACAACATCAAGAGATTCAGTTGAAAAAGCAAGGTTTCCAACCTGCTTCTCATGATTATTTAAGACTCCTGTGTGTAGTACAGCTTTAAAAGATGAGATCCACATGGATATGCTCTAGCCTCACAATACTCACCAAGTGGAGAGTAGTCTAACTACAAAGAAAAATATATGATCTACAAATATATGAAGTGACTAGTACTGCATACGAAAGATAAAATATAACTTTTCAAAATAGTTTTGTAAGCACTTTTAATGCAAACACCCTTGCTGAAATTTATTATAGCTTTGCTTTCCGTGGGCACTTATTGAATCACACATTTACTTCCCTAAATGACTGCAAAAAAAAAGGTAGTGAACACCACATCCAGCAAAGCAAATCAACAACTTATACTTGAAAGAATCACTCTGCTACTGCATTTTTCAGCCCTTCACTTTCTCTTTTGAAGACATCACTGTTCTCACTCATCTAATAATAAGAAATTATTACAGACTGTACACTCTAACACAGGAGGACTGACCGAGCAGAACTGGTGGAGAGCAGAACTTATCAACAGGCAGCTGTGACTGTGCCATTTACCTTCTGAGGTCAGCTAATCTTTTCATCTAATGGGAAAAGAAATGTTAAAGTGTTCCTGCGGCCTATGGACAAACTCCTTTGTCTCAGTCTCATTCATATACACACACATGAACATGCACAAATGTACACATATACTCTGTCTTTATTCAGCTATAGTTATGACAGTTTTCACCTGAAATTCTCCAGAGTATTTTTCCAGTTAAAGGCTTTTCAAGAGGAATTTAATTCTTACAAGACAAGAACTGGTAGAAACTATTGTTGCTTAACATTCACTGAATTTCTAGATCATTTTAAAAGTATTATTGAAACTAATTAAAGGGCTTTGAAATGGAAAATCACAGTCTTTACAGTTATCTGCTGCTCTTAGCTAGTCATTGGTTTCATTGGCATTTTCTTCTTAGAAATAAATGGTTTTATTAGGAGGAATAGATTTTTTAGAGGACTAGAATTTTTCAGATAGCAATTTTAATGTCCACCTTTATTCTAAGCACAAGGTTTCTTAAATAACTTCTATTTTATCTCTGAAATCACGCTAACAGTCTCATACAACACACTACATTAGCATGTGTGACTGACTAATAACCCTTCAAATGGAAGAAGGCGCAGAGGAGATGGGTAAGGGCAAGGTGTCCATGCATCTTAGGAATGATGTAGGCACAGAGAACTGGTTTTATCCAAACACAAAGAGGGGCAGAGGGCAGCCTGTTTTAGACCAAGTGTAAACATTTTTTTCCTAAGCTCATCCCAAGAATGTGGCTGCCTCCTTGAGACAGCCAGATCAGGATGGGGGAAGTGCATACTTGGCTTAGAAGAGCACAGAGCATAAACCTAATACAGGAATTTTGAAGAGAGCAACGAGCTTGATCTGGCTTTGACCAATATGTTTCTTGCCAGTGTTTGGGGCCACCCAGCATCACAATGATGAGCATATTATAGAACTCAGTAATGGTGTTTGTGCTGATATAGTGATTGAACTATGTAAGTGTGCATTTGAACAGATAGTAAAGAGTAGTGATGTAATACAGCTTTGTACTATAGTGAATAATACTAATAAGAGGGCTGGGAATACTACTAACACTAGAATTATTTAGCAATTGCCCTTTTGTAGCACTGATCCTTGATACTGTGAAACAAATCCTGGAATCTCAAGCTATTGCAGAAGAGACTCTAAAGTCTTCAGAATATAACAGTAGCATGTTGTGGATATCAAAGAAATCTAGTCTGGCTTGATGACACCATTGGAAGTCATAACTACCAAGTTATTCCACTATATTGCATACAAGCAGATTTATTGGGCTCATACTGAGGCCCAGATAAACTGAACATGCTCAGGAAGCCAGATGGATTATGGATTTGTATGCAGAATGCTCTTTAAACCTCAAAACAAAATAGGCAATGTTGTTTTGATGACTACTGTCTGTTAAAATACAAAAAATGAAACAACTTTTTCCCCTACAATATTGGTAGAATTAACTTAGTACTCACTGAACCACGAAACACATGGTTTTAGAACACACACACCTGGCCACTCCATACAGAGATCTGTGCTTATTCATGAACAAGCATCTATGTGCTCCACTCACCTATGATGCTAAAGGTCCAAGGCACTGGCAAGGGCAAATGTTACTCAGTCACTTGCTTCCCAGTTTATGCCAATGCATGGCATTCTTCCTCTCCAGCACAGACTTGTACACTTTTCCCTACTGAAGCTGGTGCTTCTTTTGGCCCTGTCCTCATGTTCAAGGAGACACCTCCAAACGGAAGCTTTGTTATATGTTATGTCAATCTAATATATGTCCACTCTAATATAATCTACAACTTTACTAGTAATTTTGTATGCCATGTCATCATTCTGGTTGCCAATGCAGACATTAAACAACATGGAATCCAAGACAGAAGGCAGAGTAGCTGCCATAGCTATTTTAATAGCAGCTTTTATTCATAGCTGCCACACACATGAAGAGCTATTGGGTCCTCTGAGCGATTTTGAATCTGAGTCCATGCACCTTAATGGTCTACTCTTCTACCCTTATAGTCCATCATTCCATCCTAGACACTCCAACCCAGTCTTCCAGCCCATTCTGGTAGTGCTCTGTTTGATTTAGACACCTAAACTGCACATTAAGTGCAAAAGCATTATATTGGATGTCATTTACAGAGCCAATTTACTGTTTAAGAATTTCAAATTCTCATGTCACTTCTGTCTGACATATAGACATCTGAGGTCTTTGATGGTTAACTTTCTGGCAGAAAAATGAATTTAGGGCATTTCCATGGGAAATATGATTGGAATACCAGTAGAAATGAGACTATACTGTAGATATAAACAGCCTACTGCTTTAACCTGCTATGTACTGAGGAGGGCATACCTACCATGCTGCATCCAGCAAGTTATGCTTCCTAATTTTCCTCATTTTCCAGAGGCTAAGACATTTGTTAGACTTACATAGTCGCATGGATTTAAAGCTTGCAAGACCAAGACACAGCTATTACCTGAACACCTGTGAAATAAATAAGTACCTAAGAGATTGCCCTGGTCTAGCTTTATAAAAACTGTTTCAGTATTTTTTTTAGTTTAATGAAAACAAGGCTTCAAGAATTTCCCCACTTTTCCCCTGGATACAGAACAAACTACTCTAACAATGTCCACTGAACGCTTTGCACGGAATTCAACAGAAGCATAAACGGGCTCTGTTGGTGTTCAGCAGCTGGTAAGAAAAGAAGCATTCCAGAATGTTTTTGTCTCTCTTGACATTCCTGATGTTTCTGTTTCTGATACATATATAAAGTTGTTGTGTACACATCATGTGTACACTTCATGCCTCAAGCAGACTCAGAAGCACACTCTCAACCTTCATATGCCATGATGAGGAAAACCAACACAATTCTCAACACCTTGTAAAGCTGCCAAGGTCAGGAAGACCTCGAGTCATATGCTGCTGTGACAGTTGCATACATTAAAGATGTTTCTTACAGTAATACATGTTTTTTATTTTCTGTTCATAGAGAACAGGTTGCTGATAGAAACACAAAGTGCAAAAAATATTACTTTAGTGTTGCTTCTGATTCATATGTTTCTTTGCTCTTCCTGCACTTTCAGAATTTCACTACCCTCCAGCTTTTTCATTTCTCCCCATATGTAAATTAATAAGAGACACAGAAAAACATAACAATTGTTCATTGTTTGCTAATCAATACTGAGTGCTGTGTAAGTCACGGCACCCACCATTTCAATTCAATTCTCTAGGCAACTGCAGACTCCTGAGATCAGATTGTTCAGTACAACATGTTTTGAGATTTAGAAGCAGAAATAAATGCTAGTTTCAGTGAACCATGCCCTTTAGCAACTCCAGATGGATGGGGTAACAGAGGAGTGTTACAGAGGAGTATGAGTAGTTCTTGTTCTTCTGAAACAGACACAGAGCAGAAATATCATCAGAGGCCTGTAGGTAAAGAAAAATCAGAAGGGTAGACTTGGGTAGGATGGAGTCGTTTTCATGAAAAAAAAAAAAAGAAAAAAAGAAAAAAAAAAGAAAAAGATTGACAGTGTTTGAAATTTCTCTATATCTAGTTGCCTCACCCCTATTTCCTCTCCTTGCAGCTCCAAGAGGGCCACTTCTTTCCCTGTGTCTTTGCCACAATCAGCACAGCTTGAAAGGGCTCAGCAGTTTGGGCTCTGCTTTTCACATGTACTGCTGTCTCTCACTAGTGAAGTTCACAATAAGAGCTCCCCCACTGGAAGCCTCTGCTATAGACAACCGTGATTCACCCTTAGATGTGCCTTGACCTGCCCCACAACAGTCCCAGCCAGGGTGCACTGCAGACCTGTGCACATTCCCCCTGACAGCAGCAGAAGCTTTGCAGAATGCCACTTATATTCTCTCTGGAGGCCTAAAGTTGTAGTGAAGAGCACCTGAGAGAGGAATCAAAAGGACTTTAATCTCCTTAACCTTTTCGCACCTCTCCGTCTCATGCAATAAAGATGCACCTGAACAGCCTGCTTAGAAAGGGGCTGCAAGCAGACCTGCTAATGCACTCAACAGACCCTACACTCAACAAAATAAGGGCCAGGTCTTTTCATGGATATGATCTACCAGTATATGCTAACACATTGCCTTCGCTGTGGTGATTAAGATAGACCTCGACTGCTTCAGCGCAAGGAGCTGCAGTAATGTGCACATGATGTTGTATCTTCAAAGACTTTCTCTGTGTTGTACCTCACTGACTGTGAGCCTCGTGCCTCTCCTCATAAAAGCAAATTGCACCCAAGCCCTGTTTGGACTTGCAGCACAGGCTCACCTAGAGTCTGAGGAGTTATATTTTGCTGACAGCAGACCTCTGGCAGTGGTGGCAAGCGTGCATGGAAAGCAATGAAAGAACCCTCCAGCATGAAAGTCAGTGAGTTTAGCAGTGTTTTAGTGGTGGTAGCAGAGAGGGTGGCTGGTGCTTTGGAAGCATTACAGAAGAAACAGATATGGAAAAAGAGGAAAACTGACTTGTAACATGAGGGCTACATAAGCAGATAAACAAAACAACAGGCAAAAATAGACCATTCAAGAAGTCTGAGGGACAGATCTCTCACTTTTTTAAATCACCAAGTCTACATAGATTTCAGTGCAGCTACATTGATTTACCTCTGTTGAGTATTTAGTTATTACTACAATATAAGACAGGCTTAATAAATATTATGGATTGTATTCTCACCCTCCATAAACTCTTACAGCTCCCTTGATATCAGTGGAACCAGACTGGATTACTGAAGACAAAGGTCAGGCTCAACTATATATAAGAAAAAAAATCATTATGTGCTTACTTAGCCCTTGTGGCTTAGCTTCTCTGTGTTTTGGGTACTCTTACTGTGCAAAGCGCTTTGAGGAGCTTGGCTAGTCCATGTGGAAAACTGGTAAGGTAATCTGCAAAAGATATTTTAGGATCTTCATAGAAGTGTAGTGCAGAACAGATGTCACACATGCAAATGAAATGGAAACATGCATGTTACATATAGAACACCATTATGACTCATTAAAAAAAGACCCTATTTATATTTACTACATCATGTATGCTTAAGAAATACCAGAATTAAATATATATATATAAGTAATGTATCAGTTTGTCAAAAAGAAATTTGGTTATGGCTGTCAAAGTTTGTAAGCTACATCAGCTGCTCAATTTGAAAAAGCAGTAAAAAGCTATTTGCAGATGTGACTGCAGATGTTCCTCCTTTGTAACCTGATGTGAGCCTAAATTGTACCAACACAATCACATTTCTCCATCTTATTTAAGAGATACATCTGCAAGAGTTAGGATCATTTCTGTAAACTTATAAAAACTGTGTGCTCCGTCTTAAGATATTATTTGAGGAAGTCACTCATATATTGATTCCTAATGTTGCTGGGTTTAGCAAGATAAGACCCCTAATCCATCTGCTGAATGCTACCCTGCCAAAGATTAAACAGCTTTCATGCCCCCAAAATTTAAAGCAGAAAAAAAAAGAGAGAAAATTGGTGTTTTGATGGACTTAGAAAGGTCTGTTTTCAGGAATATGCAAAAAGCTACAAGAGATGTTTTGCATGTCAACACCAGCTTCTGAAGTTTTAAAGACAATTTTTGCCCACAAAAAGAAGAATGGGAAAACTCAAAAATGGAGGACATTTCTACCTATAAAATCAGCAATATGTCACTCACACTTCTGGGCTTCTATGCATCTAACCCAGAGATGCAGATTCTTAGCATACTATCCTTAACCTACTATCCTCTGTTCTGAAAAAGAGAAATTACTGAACACTTTAATATCCAGTTTGCTCTAGCATCTGTAAAATTCCTAGCAACCTTGTTTGACATAAAGCAAACTCAGACAACGAAAAAATAGTATAAATAAGCACAGTTTTGATTGTTCTTTCAAAAAAATAACAGAAGGTATTTCAGAAGGAACAGTGGGAAAGGAGAGTAAAAAGGTGAAAAGGAGAAAAAAATGCTACTTGAGAGCCTCAGAAGAGTAATAAAATATCTTGGACAAAGAATGTAAGAAATGTTAAGTATCCAAAGTAGGAGTACTGAGGAAGGAAAGAACCTGAGAGGGAGTAGAAAGAAAATATGTCAAGATGCAAGAACAAGAAATGTGAAGCTCTGTGTCACATTTGTTAGTTTCCCCAATGACTGCAGAATGGAAATTCTTGTGTGCACTTCCGAGCAACTCAGGACAAGAGGGATATGGAGCTTCTAGAAAGCATCCAGTGGAGGGCAACAAACATGATTAAGGGACTGGAACATCTCTCGTACGAGGAGAGACTGAGTGAGCTGGGCCTGTTTTTCCTGGAGAATAGAAGGTTGAGAGGGGATCTGATTAATATGTATAAAGTATCTTTAATATATATCACATACATGAAGGAGGACTGTAGGAAGGAAGGGGCCAAGTTCT
>JAVCKT010096395.1:0-13145 GCA_032273925.1 Rhynchotus rufescens
GCCGCCGGCCCGCGCCCGCCCGCGCCCGCCCCGACCGTTCTGTGCGGGTCTGCCGGGACAAAAGGGCTATTTTTGGTGCTGCCATTGGAAAAAACTTCTTTTCCATTTTATTTTACTTTATATTTTATTTTATTTTATTTTATTTTATTTTTACTATTTTATTTTTACTATTTTATTTTTACTATTTTATTTTATTATTTTATTTTATCTTATCTTATCTTATTATTTTATTTTATTTATTTATTTTTTTAATAGTTCTCTCTGCCTCCCGTCTGGCTAGGAGGGAGGTGAGGGAACATAGGGATCCCGCAGCTGGGACACAAGGGTTTCCCAGCTCTCTTGGGTCAAAAGAAGGAATGGGACCGCTGCATCCCGCAGCCTCCTGCCCCCAATCCAAGAGCCACCTTCCCTGCCTTTTTTTTGTTTGCTTGCCATGCAGAATCAATTCTGGACAGAACAACAGAAAAGTGGAAAAACTAACAGTTTCAACCCTTTCTAAGGGTCTTCAGCATGACACTAATTCATTAGTGAACCATTGATTCAACAGGATGGACTTCCCACCTTGTCACCCTCTGTCCCTGCTCTGCTTCTGTGGTGATGTTCTTTGCTGCACCCAATTAACAAGTGACCACAGTTCCTGATCAATGAAATCAGCTCCTCCAGCAAACAGAGGCTTCAACTAGTGTGAAGTGTTTCCAGGCACCTGAAGCAGAACATGGATGGGGCTCCTGGGCATTCTTCAGAGCCAGACACCATGCCCTTAGTTAATTCCTCTTAATTCTAACCTAATCATAATCCCAATCTTAATTCACTTCACTGCAAACACACTGTGTTGGTTTAGTGAAACACAAACAGGGATGTCCCGCTCCGGATGAGGGCAGCGGACAGACCCGCGTACGTGTTCCAGGAAGGCACCTCCTTGTCCTCTCAGGTTTGACTTTCCAGAGGCATTGCGATTCCCCAGCAGCAGGAATGTCCATGGAGCCATAAACATGGACCGCCCCACCAAAAGCTTACTGGAAATGGAAACCTGACCTAGCAATTGAGGTGAGCTGTGGTGAGCTCATTCCCATCTTTCCTAATTTTTATTTTTAGACTTACTGCACTGTGTTTTATTTTGATTTGGTTGGTTTTTGTTTGCCTGGTTTTGTTTCCTTTTTTTTTTTTTTTTTTTTAGCAACCATAAATAGGTTCTGCCACAAAGTATTAATAAAACTAATGTGGACCTATCAGGAGGAGCATTCCCTTTTCCAAGTGGGATGCATCATCACAAAGGAGCAAGTATCCAGTTTCCTGGAATGAGAACCTGCTTATAAAGAGCATTGCTGCATTTTTGAAACCTGAAATACATTGTTTCATCCTGAAATCACAGCTCCCTCTAGATATGGGATCTTGTGATAAATAGCTCTTTGTAAGAAAATGATGCAGTAAAAAGTGATGTTGGTAAATGGGGTGTCCTTTACCTAGCGTATTGCAAAGGAAGCACTACTGAGCAGAAATCAGTGGAAAAGAAGGATTTTCCTTGCAGAAAATACACATGTGCAAAGAGGCGGCAATTTTAGGTCTCTTTTCCAGTTACTATCTCTAGGTCTTGGTTGGATTTTCAGTTTTTATTGAGCGTGTGCTTCTGCACAGCACTGGCTTCTGCGCCATTCAAACCTGCTACGAGCTGCTAATTAAGCTCATTGACATGGAAATGGAAAAGATAATGAGGAGCCTTCAAGCACAGGAGAATGATGATAAATAAAAATCACTAGGGAAACCTGCTTAAAGTGTAAAATCTGAGGGAGGTGATCTGCCGTGGACGGGTAGGTATAATAGGTGTATGTCACATAATAAGTCACGTAACGTGGCAGCGTCCAGCAGTCCTCACTGTAGAGCAAGACCCCAGTGGTGCTAATGTTATACAAACATTATACAAGCATTTGGCCATACAAACATGGCCAAAAAGTGCTTTGGAGAATTTCATAGTCTCTGCAAGTCACGGGACATATTATGGAGGAAAAAAGTCCTTTCTACTAAGACTTAAAACTTCCATATTCATTTCCACATGGTGCTTTTATTGACTATTTTAGCTGGCTTTAAAAGGGTGAGTCTATTGGATAGTCTCCACATGAAAGCTAAATGCATTGGCATCTTTTATGTCTGCTCTAAGTCCAGTTCGTGTAATTTTGCATTGCTCAAGTCTTAATGGACAATATGAATGTTTACACGAAAAGGAAAATGGATTTCTCTCTGATGATTGCATAGGAAATACACTGCTAGCATGTCTGTGACTGTTTAATGTTTACTACAATATTAGCTAAGCAGGGACAAATGTGAGATTCTTGGGTAAGAAAACATCACTGGCAGCACTAAACGGTAATTTCCAGCAGGGCTCAAATTAGCTTCTTTCACAGCCCCCGTTAATTAGCAGCCAGAAATAATCTTGCAAGTCGCATTCCAACACAATTGGGACCAGCCTGGTCTCACTCCTGAAGGCACAGAGGGTGGTTCTGAGGACATGAACATGCAGTAATGATGCTTCTGCCCGTGCTTCCACCGTCTGCAACGTCTCTTGCTTGTGTCGGGAGATGGACGTGACTCCTTTGGCTGTCCCATGCTAATTCACCCCTTGATCTAACAGGAATGGAAGCAGCACCCACCTGAATTCTTCATAGGCTGACATCAGTCAGAATTTGTAACCTCTTTTCAGTGGTTTTTGCATCCCTGTAAGGTTTAAGAATGTCCCACAGCTTTGGTTTAGCCGTGGGTGTTCTGAATCATGCTTGTTGCTCTCTTCTATCTTTTCTTCCAAAATCCTACTTTTTTGATCCTTGGTTGGATATGGTCTTTTAAGGTTCTCCTGGCTTTCCTCACGTCACTGGATCGCCCTCCAAATTAGCTGCTCCCACGGGTTAGATTAATTTCCTCCACTGCACAAACCAGCGTGGGGGCTACACCCGTATGCTGGGGAGCACAGGGTGTAGCCCCCACTCTCCTGTTAGAGAGAGAGCACGAATCAGTGCAGAAAGGACTGAGCCAGGTCCTTGTTATGCTTTTAGCAGCCTTAGAAGAAAGGTTTAATTATCTCCTCCTAAAATTATCACTTACAGGGACAAGAACCATCAAGACAATAGGTCAGGATCCCTCCCTGACCCAGGGAGACCATTAAACGCTTCCTGCAGTTCCCAAATATTTTGCAAGAACTCCTGTTGCGAGCTGAAAAATTCTGAATCATCAGAATTTTGAGCCTGTGGTTTTTGTTAGGTCAGAGCAAAATCCATTTCAGCGCTGCTGAGGATCTGCTGTGCCGGCCACGGCGCTTCATTCACTCTTTAAGCGCAGCAGCTCCTAAAGTCTCATCCAGGACTCTGGAACGTTGCTCTCAATGGAATTCATTCCTTGTGCTGCTGAACGGCCACTTAAGTGGTACATAAATCCGTGCCGGCTCTCAGTGTGGGAATGAATTTCACCCTGCCTGAAGGGTCCCTAATAGGGAGGGCACTAATTGCACCTTTGGAGCTCTGCTTGGAAACTCCCTCCCCTTCTCCCTCCTCCTCAGGCTTTCCCAGCTGAGCGCTCAGTGTCCTCAGCACGGGGAGTGCTTTTCCTTCCCATCCCTATCGGTGGGTTGGGCTGCTTGCCTCGTCTCCCACAGCCCTTGTAGTTTGATAATAAGGAGAATTTCATACCGGAGCTCTCATCCTGCAGTCGTGCCGGCAGAGCTGTCAGCTCCAGACGCTTAAAACTCATGAGTCAGTCCCTGCAAAATCAGGGAAACAGCTTGGGGGAGGGAGGGAAGAGCTTTTCTTTCCAAATCCAGAGGTTCTTTCGGAGTGTTGAATTCCTTTGCTTTTTGGATTCTGCAAAGAAGCAGTTACACGATGTATGAAGTGATTTAAGAAAGAAAACTCAGACTAACACACCAAAAGCTCAAGAAAAATGGAAGCTCTCGTGACACTCGTGATAATGTAAATTGGCAGCTCTGCATGTCGCAGCCCCTTGTTCACAGGAGAAGGTTTTGGAAGAGCAATGCCAGCTGAAAACAGCTGAAAACATGCTCAATCCCATTTCGAGATGTCAGGCAGAGATTTTCACAGATGCCCAAATCCTGTTTAGGCCACGCAAATCCTCTGAAAATCCCAGTGGAGCGGGCCTTGCCAGGGATTTTCTGAGACACATCTGGGAAGTTGCTGAGCAGCTCTGGAAGGTCCAGTCGGCGCTGCAGGGTGACCGTGTCATGGGTGCTGTTGACCTTGTGTGGGATGCAAGGGTGGTGTTGGCAGCTCTGGAGGGAGATGCTATTTTAGGCCAGGTTGGAACCGCCTTGCCTCAACGAGGGACGTTCCATCTCCTCAGCCAATGTCTGCCCTGTCCAAAGGAAATTCCCCTCCAACGAACTGCTTGTGTCACATCTTTTCCAGCCTCCAGAGGTTAAGCAGCCCCCAGGGAGTGCTGTGGGAAGCGGGGCCTCCTCCAGCTCACAACCCAGCACTCCTTGTGCTGAAGGAGCTGGGAGAAGCCAAGAAAAGCCCCTCAGCCTGTGGCTCGGCTGCACTCTGGTCAATCCAGCTTCAAGGAGAGTGATCCCACTACTTCTTCACCACGTGCCACAGCTGGCCGCAAAAGGCCTGGAGATAGAGACAGGATCGCTGGAGGTCTGGTCTGGAGAAGGGGCTGCTCTGAGGAGCCTGGCAGTGCCGGGACTTGCTCATGGAGGGGGGACAGGTCATCAGGAACCAGAAGGGCCCTTCCCCATTGCCTGGGGGCACTTGGCAGAGCTCGCTGTCTTCTGCAAACCTCCCCATGTTAGGCATGGGCAAAGGAAGGGACAAAGACAGCTGCAAAGTACAGTTTCTTATATATATATATATTTTAATTTGTTGTATTTTGCCCCAAATCCCACCTGGTGCTGGTGAACCAGCGGAAGGTTTTAGTTCAAGTGAACCTCTGGAACTGGCTCTTCGGGAGAGGCATGAGTCATGCTGCTAGAAAGCGGGCTGCTGACAAACCCCAATTCCAGTGGCTGTTTTCATTCAGTCATTACAGAAATCAACAATAATTTAGCTTCTCAGTAACAGGACTTCTATTGCTCTTAATGGAGGCACAACACTTAGCCCATGTTGTCAGCATCACTTGCATCTCCCTTCAACCCAGCCACAGATTTGAAGCCCTCCCTTCTTTCCACAGCAGTCTTAAAAATACTAAAGCAAAGTTAAATAACAGTGATATCACCAGCAGCAGCATGCGGTGAACTTGGCCACGGACCCTAGTGTTTGACTGCAATTGCTTTTATTCTCTCGCAGTGAATATGGCAGATTGCACCAAGGCTTTGTTGGGTTTTAGGCGGGCCTGGTCCAAATCCAGAAATAAATGCTAGCGCTGGGTTGAGCTTGGCTTGCAGCGAGGAAGTTGAGCGCCCTGAGCAAGCAAACAGCTATTTATGATGATGATTATGGGGGAGTGTGTAACGAGCTGGAACTGAGAGTCACAACGGGCTGAGCGGAGCCAGGAGCGCGCACAAGGCACGGATTTGGCTCCGCGCTGCCTTTCGTCCCCTGTTTCCTTCTTACCCCTCCCACCCAGCCTTACATGGAGCCAAGGAGTGCGGACAGTTCTTTGCTGCTAGTTTTTAATTATATTTTTTTTTCTTTTCTGTTGGTAACCTGATGTTTTGGCTGAAGTCTTCAAGATGAGAGAAATTCTAATTTCCTTCTGTTTTTCAGGCCTGTGCAGGAGTTCTCGCTGGCTGCTTTTTATACCTTCCAGCTTCTGGGCAACAACAGGGTCTGCCTGCTTCACACTTTCTTTCCCATCCTCTTCTGCCCACTCCTTCCTGGTACTCCAGGAAAGTGAGGTCTTTTGGCCAGCAAGATGTTTCTTGGTTTCTGATGGATTAGTTTTCACTTAGTTGTCTTCGTGACCCAGCAGTACAGTACCCCTTCTCCAGGGGGACCTTCCCAACCATTTCTCTTCCGTGGAGGGAAATCCATCCTGGAGAAAGGCTCCAAATAAGGCCAAAAGGCTATTTCTGACTCATTCAGACCTTCTTGGAAGATGTGCTGTGCATCACTTCCAGCAAGAAATTTTAGCAAAGTGGGGCTGGGGCTTCACCATGGGTCAATCTGCTCTATTCCCCTTCACAGCAACGCGCTGCATTCGGAAATCACAGCCAACAAGGTTCACAAATCCGTGTCATTCAGTGTCTTAGCGACATCCTTCCCAACTTACCAGTAGTCACAACTGCCTGATAATGATAGCCTCTTGCTGGTGGGAATCTGTTCTTGCCTGGTGATTCCAAAGGGAGCTTCACTAGAGAGGAGTTGGTCCTACCTGGGTAGGCTCTCCTGCTTCTGAAGCTTTGTGAACGCCCGGTCTCCACACTAAGCTGCTTTTCTAGCCTCTCTTGGGTAGAAAGACAGTTGTACCAAACTCTACTCTGGCAAAAAATAGGCTTTGGTGAAGCAAGAGGGCCCCCAAACCCAGTTTGTTTCAGCGTTTTCTGTGGTTTCAAGCTGCAGCTCATGGCAAGAGGCTTTCTGATTCTAACCTAGATAATTTCTGCCCTATACTTAATACTTTGAATTAATTCTTGACTTCCAAATGTTGATTATAGTGAGCTAGACCTTTTCTTTTGCTGGCAAACCAGTAATAGTCTGCATCTGTTTTTTGATTATAGTTCTAGTTCTGGTTTTTGGGTTGCTTTGCAGCTTGGACTGCCTTGGAGTTCATATTTTTACTCTGTGTTCAGCAAATACCCATGAAAAAAATGCAGATTTAGAGCTGATGCTCTCCAACAGTGACCAGCTATTTCTTTCACCTTTCTAACAGTCTATGGAATTTGCAGTATTCATCCTTGAAATAAGGAATTACTGCAGCAATGATAAATATACTTTGTTTGCATGGGCCATTTTATATAATCCTTTCTGACATCCGTATTGATCTAATACTGTGAAAATTCTGTCGCTGACAGCGTTTAGCCACAGGTCTATGCATGACTGGCTTAGATGTGCTGCAAGAGGGTTTCCTCTGGGACAGCATGAGTGAAAAGAGGTCAAGATGCCCAGAACAAGGAGCTGTGGCTGTGCTGCAGGGATGAGTCTTGCTGCTTGAAGACACCTCCGTGCTGTCCTTGAGCATCGAAACGTTTTCCAGGCACGTTGTCCATCACAGCCGCTGCCAGGCTGGGCCGAAGGCAAAGTGCTGGGGAAGGGACAGGGATGTGCACAGCCCTAGGAGGAGCTCCAGGGAGGCTGGTGATTCAGACACGTCTCTTCTCTTGCAAAATCCTCCCCCGAAGTTCAGCAAGTGTGGGCGCCGGGATGGGTCACGGTTTAACCTTCCCGTTCTCATCCACACTTCTCCTCCAAAGGCCGGGGAGCTGTAGCCAGGCAGGCACTTGGGAATATCCCGGGCAGAAAGCGAAATCCCAGTGTGGTTATGCTGGGAGGCTGCAATCCAGACTGCTGATCTGAACAATCTCATTCATGTTTTTCTTCAGAGCAGCAGGATCTGGGTCATGTAGCAAGTCAGTTGCAGGACCTTATGAACTGAATTGCTGCTAGCATTTCCCTTTTGCTGGGATATGGAATCAGAGAGAAAGGAGGTTTCAAAGCAGAGACAACCCTGAGTTGACAACCCAGATGCGGCTTGGGGAGGAGATTTGCCAGGCTGGCACTGCCAAAAAAGCTGGGCATAATTCCTGAGTGAGGTAGGAAGTTTTGCAAAGATGCATCACATATTGCGGTCACCTACTGAAAACAAACGTCCCAAAGCTCCTGATGAGGCATCTGCTGTTTGTGCTCCCCGAATATGTCCCAAGCCAGCCATGTTTATTGGAGACACATCTTTCTTGAGGCGGGTCATGCAGAAATTGAAACAAACATCACTTAAATACGTCTCATCAGATCAAAGTATTAATCTGCCTCAAAGAGTTTAAACCCAGTTGCTGTCCACTGGGCTGCCCAAGGATTTATAGGGCAGGTAGAAGCTTTTGAGTCTGGAGCTATACATTGCTCTGCTTTTCATTATACTCTGTAGATTTACACTCAGTGTGGAAAGAGGTCATAACTTACTTTCCAGGAACAACATTCATACTTTCCATACAGCGCTTTAGTGTATAAGTCAGATTACGTCCGCATCAAATAAAGGGAGGTTTATGACAGTATGTTTCTTCAATTAATTTATAATAAAAAATGTCATGTGAATATTGAAACTAAGCGCTACACATGGCCTTTATCTCCTGCCTAACATGTCCTTCTCACTGCTTTCAGGTGCTATTTCAGAGATGGGCAGGGACGTGGGAATGGGAAGCCGTAAAGGAGCTCTCGAGGTCTCCCGCCTTTGGAGAACATTTTGTGCAGTGCCTTCTGAAACACAACCTCTACAAGTTACTCTTTTTTTCCTCTGGCAAATATAACAGCCTGGGACGTTTCTTACATGCAAAGCCATGAAGGAAAGAAAGGAAAGGTGGGGAAGGAAACGTACTTTTGATGGGAATTTCTTATACAAGATGGCAACTTCTGTGGGAAAGAAATACTTAAGACAAATTCTAAGTATGAAAATCAACAGTGTTTCCCAATGTTGCTATAGGGCAGCCGCGTGTGCTGGTGTTTGAGCGCCCTGGCAGTGCCTGCAGTCGGGATGTGGCTACGTGTGTGTCACTGCGCTGTGCTCGAGACACGAGGTTGTTTGACAGTCCGGCTCCGAGACACTTGTGAGCCCGAGCTGCCCCGCAGGACATTACAATTCAGGCCTCTTTGTGGCTGCAGAACATGCCATTTGGGCTCCCACCTCCTATAGGCGCATAGGGTCTGCTGCAAACACTGCATTTGCTGCTGTGGCTGAAGGCCTCCCATCCCCATCCCATGAGGATCAATTAAAGCTTCACCTTTTGCAGCAGCACCACCGTCTGATTAACCTTATCCCCCACCTCAGCAAAGGCAGCCTGTGCTCTGTGCCTCCCGAGCCCACTCCAGGCGCCCCTGCGAGCAGCCCTTCAACACCCCGGGTTCCTCGGCCTCGCCGGTGGGAAAGCTCGTGCGAGCGAGCGGCACGGCAGCACCATCAATCACACGGAGGGGAGAACAAACCTTGGCAGCAGATCAGAGCTGCTGGAGAGACGAGAGCCATGGTAGACACATGAGCAGAGAATGAAAGGGAGGCTCATATTTTGGAGGAGAGCAGAGATTTGAAACTAGCCCATTTCTGACCCTGGTTTCTTGAGAGCCCTCCTGATTTCTGCCTCGTGGGTTTCTTGCTGTCTAACCTCTCACAGAAGCATTGATACTCCAAGACCGTTAGAATCTTTGCTTCCTTTATAGAAAGGCCAAGATGAAACCCATAATGTGTGGTTCATTTTGAAGGAGGTCAGAACAATCCCACAAAAATGTATACGCTGTCCATGCCGATCTCCAAGTGCATGGGCGACCTCCGTATGCTTAAAATTGTGCGCCCGCCTTCACGGGATCTGGGTGAGCTACCTCGTACAGCAGTGGTTTCTCATGCACAGCCTAAGCATTATTGCTGTGTAGAATTCCCCCTTTTTAACTTTTGAAATTTCCTAAGAAAAATCTTTTTCGAAACTGTAACTTTAAGGCATGTTGGGAGAAACATCAAACAGTTCCAAGGCTGCTCACAAAGCCTCTGCGCTCAGATGAGGTAATTCCCAAGAGGGTTTCCATTTGGCCTTTGGAAAACCAACTCTTTTGTATATAAATGTCAGTACTAATGCAAAAAACAACACAAATAGGAAGGAAAAGCCATAGTGCTGTACGGGTTATGGTCTAGGTGGGCTCATGAAGCTCTCCCTATCACTAAGGTACCAAGGTAAATGAGCAGTCTGCTTATTTATGATTGCTACATATATGATGGCATTTTTTATGGGTGGAAGGCTATGCCAGTATGTCCCAGACAAGCTTTACTGCTCCCGTTTGCAAATGGGAGCCCTGGCAGGTCGTGTATCTACAGAGGGGATTCGCCTCCGAGGGTGGAAAGGTTTCCCCATGAGCTTTGCCTTGTTGGAAGAAGAGAGTTAATTTACAAAACTGAGGTCTGTGCATGGGTTTTGCGTCGAAGCCTGGCTTGAGTGCAGTTTTTAAGTTTTGATTCGTATTTAACTGTGCATTCATAGGTCTACTGGATACTTATCTCACATAAATCCCATGTAACCGAGCGATCAAATCATATAAGAGTGGGTTATATTATACATGAGCGGGAGCCTGAAGACACAACCTTGTTAAAGGGCTGCTGGAAGAGCCAACATTAGGGACAGCATCCCAAGTGTGCAGGCAATGACTTCCCCAAAGCAACTGGTTTTGCAGGGAAAATGCTCCGCGACCGCCCATGCCTGCACGGAAAGAGCCTGGTTTTAAATATTCCAGAGAGAACATTTCTTTATTTTTTATGTCTCTTCTCTTCCAGATTTCTACCAGCTATGTTTGCATCTAATAAAATCCAGATGCTCCTCAAAATAACGTCGCTGCTATATTGGATTGCAAAGCTTGCTTTCAAATTAAGGCTGAGCATTTTTCAGCAATTACCTTTTGCTGCTGTACTGGACAAACAGTGCAAAGGAGGAGATTTTAAAATTTTCCCCAAAATACAGATGAAATGAGTTTATTCTGAGCAGATCACAGCGATATTATTGGAGACAACTCTGTGATGCTGTTGTACACTGCTTGTGTCTGATGTTTGCAGATGGCTGGGCTTGAAGAAATTGTTTCCTGAGGACAAGTCTGTCTTCTCCTAACATAGCATCTCCTTACCTGTGTGCAACTATGCGACACTATAGGGTGTCAAGATGAGGAATGTGAGGAATGTGGGGAATTAGAATAACAACAGAAGTGTGGAAATTTAGAGGTGTATTTCCAAAGGAAGACATTTTTTGATACTCTATCAAGGAAAGCTCTGAGATGTCATCGTGACAGAGTGCAACACTTAGGTTAGACCCGCCTGAGACAAAAAGTGAATTTACAGTAGGTCTATCCTGAATGTAGTAACGAGCTCTTTTTAATGCTGGTACTACAGCCTCTTTTCACTTGGTTTAAAAGGCCAAAAGCCTTTACTTGCAAGCCCTGTCTGAGTATATCGTGCCTTGACTTCTTGGGCATTTTGCATTGCCTGTGTTCCCCAATTCTGCCCTTTCACTTGAGCCTCAGACTGAGCAGCCCCTTTCCCGGCTTATCCAGACGGTCTCCAACCCCACTGCGTTACTGAGAAATAGGTTTGGGTTTGTTCCTTTTTTTAAAGAACTGAAAGGGTGTCATTGTAAGAAGTGCTCCCGCAGGGGTATAAAGGAATTCACAGGTGGCCAGACACCTTTGCAATCCTGTTTCTGTTTCTGGAAAAAAAGTGTCTCTCAAATAATCCTACTTGCTTTTCCCCAGGGGTTCCTCAGGTCAGACGCCGCGTGGAGCAGCATGATGCTACTTGTGCTTGTCTTTCATTCTCTAATTGTTTTACTGTAGCTTCAGAAAATGTTGGGATCTACCTCCCTCTAAAAGATGGAGCGTTTCCTGGGGAGAAAATCAATTTTCAAATTCATCTTTGTGGAAAGGAAATTCTTTATTTTGATCAAACTAATTTATGACTTATGTTAAGAAAAAAAGAAATATTTCAACCTATGCCTTGGCAAATCTTAATTCCAACTGGAAAAATAAACTAGGCTGGGGGTCTACAAAAGTTCCCCGTGACCCTGATGCTGACTTGGTGAACAATAGTGAGGAAATTCAGGAAAGAAATGTTAGTGCAGAAACATGCGATTGCTTCCTGCAAAGGATATTACACAGCCATAAAACAGCTGTCTGGTTCGGGTGTTGTAAGTGGAAATGGCACAAGGGATAATAAATGAATAAGAGGATGGGGGGATCTCCGATCTGCAGATCCTACTGTCCATCTTTAGCCTGCTCCACGCTGTGCACACCCAGTGCGGGCTGGCTGGTCTTTAAGATACTGCTGTATGGAAGATATGGAACATTTGGTGCCTCTGGTGTATTTAGATTTAGGAAAAGTTTATCCTGCAAACAACCACAGAAGATGAATTGAGTCTTCAAAATAACTCACTGTGTTTCCAAATGGGGGTAAAAAAGAGCTATTTTTCAAAAACTGTCATTTTTGCCTACAGTGAAACGCAGGCTGGGCTTTGCTGTTGAAATGCTTGCGTGTAGAGTGGAAGGAATCACAGCCTGTATTTCACATCGCTCTCATTTCCTACCGCTACCACGCACGTAGCTGGAGGGTATGTGTGTAGTACAACTGAGCTGCGACGTGAGGGGCAAGCGCTTTGCTGGGCCACGGCAAAGCAAAGCCAGACCCAAGGATTTGGTGCTCATCGGCTTTCAGCTCTGCCTTGGAGCTGCCGGGATCCCAAGTACGAAATGTGGGCGGCTTGGAAGTCAGCAGCGATACCCCGTCAGTCCTCAGGAGTTCAAGACTTCTGCTATTATTTAATCTGATTGCAGAGAGAAATTGGTCTGGTTGGTAGAGTTACAGAGTTTTCCAGAGATTGTGTCCAATTTTACAGTCTGAGCATGCTGGAGACCTTCCCTGTCCAGCAGGTAGGGCCTGACCTTAGCTCCAGCAGCTCCTGTGCAGGAGATGGCTTAGGCAGCTCTTGGCAGGGCTGCGCCTTCCTGAAGCACAGAGCTGTTCTTAAGCCCCCTTAGTTGAAAACTACGTGAATATAACTCTATCGCTGGGAGGTCTCTACTTGTCTTTATCAAATATCATATTATTGTTTGCAGACCCAGTGCCGAGATCATTTGGACAGATCTGACACTGTCCTTGAAATTCCTGGAAGTTTTGATGACTTTAGGACACAGATATGTCCTAATTAGGTTCTGTTTGCTCTTGTCATCTGTACCAAGGAATAACAGTTTAAGAGGGTGAGTGGAATTTTTAATCTAAAATCAGGCCCTAAAGAAAGAGCATTCAGGACTGAAGAAATCCTGAACATAATCTTATTTAAAGCAATCCTTATCCTGCCTTATCTCTTCTTTCTCCCGATATTCAAAAGAGAACAAACAAGCTCCTTATTCAAAGCCTTTCTAAGTGAGTGCTGATAATGCGCAGCAGCAAACAAGACGTGGAAAAACTGGATTATGTGACGGATGTTTCCTTTTTTCCATGCATTCTTTTTGCTCACTGTGGCTGTCGCATCCCCC
>JAVCKT010096396.1:526-13145 GCA_032273925.1 Rhynchotus rufescens
TTAAAGCCAGAACAAAGGGCATGAGCTAGCCACGGGCTAATGTTAGAGCGGATCTTGTACTCCTGAAGTCGAAACGTATAGGAAGTTAATTTACATGCCAAGTTCTCAAAGTCAGAAATGTGCTGTTTTACTGTTAGAGCTGCTGTGTTCTTGTTATGGTGCAATATAAAAGTGTAAATATAGAAGATTGAAAACTGAAAATTGCTATATATATCGTTTGAAGACTTATTTCCATTTGATCATATATTTTTTTCTGATAAAGCATATATTTTAAATAGTTATTCCCTTAATTGGTTTAATTTGGGCTGTTACATAAGATAGACCCTGTTATCATTTGGTGCAAGTATTCTGTTTACCAGTATATCCTAGGTGTTTGTTTATTCTGTTTGAAAAAAGAAAAGGTGAAGGGAGATCTGCTTTCATAATATTCAGTAGAATAAAAGGTGCAGCTTATGTATTTAAATATATCATCATTAAGAATGCAGAGAAGAAAGGGACAAATGCTCAGGGTGGCAGTGAGCTGGTGTAGCCGCAGGCTGCCGGGGAGGCAGAGCGGTGCCAGAAGTTCCCGTGCCCCTGAGGCCAGGTTGCACAGCCCCGTTCACACGAGCTGCGCTAGCGGGACGCTGCTCGCAAACTTGTGACGGCTGCTTTCACCTCAGCAGAGCTGCATGAAAACAAGAAGGGGAGGATCTGAGGTAAAAGTCAAAGCAGAAGTTTGGAGATGAACTCTTCTTTGGTACGATTGTAAATCTACACAGACTGGAAATGTAATTGGTTAAGAATCAGTTCCTCTTTTGCTCACATATATTTGAATTAAGCGTTAGGCTTTTGAGTGTTTAATATTAACTTTTGTAAGTCAATGAATGCAGATTGAATTTAAGAATCCGTGTAAGCAAGAACTAAACTGAATGTTGGATTCCTTTGAAAGCATACAAGAATGCCCATGTGATTATATTTAAGCCGTAGGAAATAATGGAAATGAAAATAAACATTAATTCCATTATTTATAGGTTAACTTAGACTTGAAAAATGTGTGTATTGGTACAAACACAACATAAAACTTCTAATAAAGTAAGGACTAAACTAATTGTCAGCAAGGACTGTTCAACCCTGCTTACCCAGATCCCTTTTTGAGCGTGTATGGACACAAATAAATGACTGGGAAGTTCATGTATGCAGCTTGGAGGTGACTGGATGTTACTGGACAGAGAGATGGAGTGTTTGGTCAAGTCGTCCTGGCCCTCGGAGCTCTCCGTGCCCCGCATGGGCAGACGTGGCTGGCCCCGTGGCACCCTCAGGCTGCCGCTGGCTCGCGGAGGCTGCGGTCCCGGCGCTGCCTGCGGTCCCGGCGCTGCCGTTCGAGCGCTGCCCTCGCCGCTGCTCGGGGCTGTCCCGCTGCCCCCGCGCACGGCCGCAGTTTGTCACTCGCGGAGCCCTCGGGCCTGGTGATTACCCGGCGGGTTGGTGCTGCCGCCCCTGCGCACTGTGCACGCGCGGCAGCTCTCGTTACCCGGTCACTGCTACCTTGCAAATTGGCTCTCCTGGTGCGTTCCCTTCTTCCACGACTGTGGGCTCTGAGCTGGGTTTAACGCCCCTGGGGAAGGGGCAGAGAGTGTGTGGAGCAGCCTGGTCAGGCGGCTGTTCCTCGCGGCCGCGCGGCGCCCCGCTCCGCTGCTCGCTGTGGGAAGCGGGAGCAGCGCGCTGCCCACGCAGGACACGCGTCCAGGTGGCCTCTCGCAGGCTCTGCACATTGGCCCAGCTGAACTCTAGCCTGGCAGATTACCAAGAAACAAGTTGTTTACTCCATTTGTGGAAAGTGGAGCAGTTTGCTCTTTAACGGTTTGCTATTAGCACGTTCTTTAGAAGTATTGCAGGCAATCCAGATTTTATTTTCAGTGATGATTCTGTTTGTGTTCTCTGTTTCAAAACCTGTATGTGATTTCAATCGAAGTCTTATGTATATTCTAAGAATAGAGAGGAGCTGTCCTTTGCGGGAGTGCTCCCGGATTTGCTACTGCCATCTGCTGGGATTGCTTACAAAATAAAATAAAAAATAGAACTTGAGAAAAGAACAATGAACCCAGCGCGGTTCGAAAGTTTAGGAGTGATGATGGGGAAGGAGCTGTCCCTCTGCAGGGAGGATGGAGAGGAGCCCAGGCTGTTTCCGTGCAGGATTCCTGTGCTGGCAGAGGGGAGCAGTGGCTGCGGAGGCGGGTGGGGAGCACGGGGCCGTGTGCGGGCTGGGACACCCGCTGCTCCGCGAGCAGTGCGGGGCCTGCGGCCGCCTCCTGCAGCCCGGCGCCGGTGTCGAGGCTGTGCGACGGAGCCGCTGCTTCTCCCCGTGATAGAGACCGTGCTGCAAGACAGCTCTGTGGGGAACGTGAGGGCAGCTCTTTGAAACAAAGTCCTGATTTGCACCATTTTGCATGGCAGAGAGACTTCCAATCCATCTGCTTCTATACGTTTTATTCGGAGAATCAGGTAGCAGAATAACGTGGCACGGAGTTTGGCTGTTGGTGTTGAGGTAGGACATTATGTGTGGGCTGCTGTGTGTTTTGAAAGCAGAAGCAATTTCATCAAAAGTTGCATTTGTCTCCTAGCCTCAGAAGCCTGAAATCACTGAAGTAAATGCTGAAAGCATTAAAATAACAACTGAAAGAAATATTGCAAACAATTGATCATTGTGTGGCCCCTGGAACTATTTTAGGTAGCTTGCCTCACTGTGCTGATACTGAGCACAACAGCAGGAAATATGTTCCTCGGGTAAAGCGATAATCTCCTGGCCGCTACTCCGGGCGCTCCTTTGGGGTGAAGCTGCTGGCCTGTTTCTTGGGGCGATGGAAGAGGCGACGGCTTCAGAAACGTGCCAATAACTGCAAGCTGGGCTCTCCTTTGGAGGCCAGGGACTGATGGGAACCAGGCTGACGTTTTGTGTGGTTAATGCAAGCCCAAGAAATATAAATCTAGTCTAGTAAACATGGAACCTTCAGGAATAGTTGAATTATTAAAAAAAAAAAGTTCTATAAAATATTTTTAATGTGTTCGTATGAGAGATTTTGGTTTTTTTTTCAGTCTGAAGCTATATGTATCATGATCTGCTTGTAACCCTTTACAACTTACGTCCTAGAGAAGAAAGTAATTTAATGGCTTTTCGTTTTTCCCCTCTTATTAACAGACTAGTCCTTTCAGAAAATGATGGGAGTGGAAAATATTTTGTGTTAATAAGCATTTAGGTGGACGCTTGTTTGTTTTGCTTTAAACTATTTCATCTGCCATTTTTCAATAATCTATCGTGACCTTTTTTTAGTATTGATTTAAAAAAATACAAAAGAAGTCGAAAGTTTCCCCTGGGATTTTCATTGTGCTTCAGAGTGACGTGAGTGCAGAGCTGTAAGCGGGAAGTGATCGCTCTGGTAGATGGAGCAGAATATCCACCCAGAACGGGATAAAGAGGCTCTGCGAATAGTAATCCGTGCCAATAATGTTATCTGCAGACAAGATCCCTGCAAAACATTCAAACCAAACAAATCCAAGACAAATCCAAAGAGCTTTTTAAAGTACTACTGTTAGAGCTGACTAAGATGTGACAACAGTGCTAATCAAGAGGATAACTCTTTTTTTTTTTTTAATGTAAAAAGTCAAGTACAACATATTGGTGTCTTATATTTGGTATATTAAGATTTACTTTCACTAATGGGCTGCAAAACTTTGAGATTAGTAAATAAAAAGCTAAGAAATAGTATAAAATGTATTAAAAATACTTGATTGTCCATATTAACTTTTGTATTTAGCATGGCTGATAATCTTCAGTCATGTAGGTGTACATGAAATTGTTCCATTCAAACAATATATTTGCTTTGTCTGCTTAAACTGGAAACTTCCAGTTAGAATAAGTACCACTATCTAACTCTTTCTAGCCCCAATATGCAAACATTTTCCATTAGAAGCCATGACTGACATAAATGTGACAATAATTTCCTGTCTTCTATAGATGGGTTTGTGTGTGAACAACCTGAACAGCTCTGCTTGTTCCCCTGGCTGTCCCGAACGGGCTGCAGATGGAGCCTTTTCAGATGGGAAAAGTTCTCTCGTTTTCAAAACTTTCTTTGTGGTGCTCCCACTTTTGAGTTGTAACTTCGTGTCGTCTGGGGCACCTGCTGCAGAGAAGCGGGGCCTTCCTAAATGAGATATTAAGTCATTTTGATGCAGTTATGTCTTGGAGAAAACCACAAGGATGCCTAAGGCAAAAGCAGCAGTACTGGCAGAGGGCAGGGACAGGGCGGTGTTCTGTGGTTCACACTCCCGGGTAGCATCAGGATTTACAGATGAATAGCTAGTGTGTCAGTATTTTTTAAAATATTGCTTTGTATAAATTGGAATCTGCCTTTTAAATATTTTTATTTATTTTTTAAAAAATATAGTGGAACATGTTCCTTGTTCTCTTTTTTTTAAACGGGATATTTTGAAATTTTACATGTTTTTTTTCTTTTTTCAGGTTACGCACACACACACACACATACAGAATCTGTTAACACTAAAAGACTATTTCCCAGCAGTGTCGATTAAGTGAAATGCCTATGACTTGCTCTCTTGGGAGTAAGTGAAATAGTGCCTAAGTAACATCCTAGCGTGTTTATGGTGCTGTGAGAGGATGCCAGAATGAAGGCATGTGGATGACTTTTTTCCTCAAAGTTGGGATAGGATCATTCTGAATAAATGGGTTCCCTGTGAGGATGAGGAGGTCGGTGTTTCCCAGCTGAGTGCGGATGTATTCACCGAGTTGCACCTGCAAATCCCGGGGCTTGGCGTATCTGCGTGCAGCCGCGGGCTGACACTGCACGGTGCAGTTAGGTCATGCCACACTCGCTGTTCATTATTTTCTGGGAATTCTGCAGAAGTTGCAGCTGATGGGCTTGTAACAGGATCTGCGTCTAATCTCGAGTTTTGCCAAGGACGCGCTGCAGACCGTCTTCCTCTCCGTGTGCTTTTCCCTTCGTTCCTGGAGCGCTGGAGTCGCCTGTTCCGTCGTGGTGCCTCTGGCGGCCGGGGCAGGGACTGCGTGTCATGGGCCTCTGTCCCGGCAGCAGCCAAGGGTCCCAGGCAGCAGTGAAGAGTCCCGTGTTCGTGGGTGGCTCCGCCAGCCGCGCTCCCGGCGCGGGAAACAACTGCTCCATGTCTGGGGGAATGAAGGGTGTGAAAGGGAAAATTGTTTCAGGGAGGGGAGGTAAAGCAGGGGAAGCCTTTGGGATGTGTTGGAGGAGGGTTTTGGTTACTTGTAATGGTTATATTTACATCTCCTTCTCTTTAATCCATCTATTTAATCCACTTCTGCCTCCTAGTATGAAGCAATATGTACTAGGCAAATTCAGCTTTCTGTGAGAGGAAAGTTAGAGTTAACTTGATGTTATACAGAGCCTACTTAAACTGGATTTGTGTTTATTAAGGAATAGTAATTTGTTAATTGTTATTTATATTTTTAAATACAGTATTTAAAACTTTTTTCTCTAAAGAATAATGGTTAAAGTATTAACAAATTCAATAATTAAAAAGTAGTTTTATTCTGCAAAATGAAACATAGATGAATGAGACTGAGATGCAAAGAGGAGTTTGGAGGAATAATATTGGATTTTAGGTGAAATTATTTCTGCAGGCTCCCGTATGCAAGCGGGCCCATCTGCTCCGTGCTCGGGGCAGCGTCCGAGGTCCTGCTTGTCCGCGGTGTTTGCAGGCCGAGCTGGAGCGGCAGCCCGCGCTTAGCTGCGTGTGCCGCCAAGAGAGCTCCCGGGCTGCTCACAGCCGAGTTTTCGTTACTCGAGCTCAACTTGCAATTGTGGCTCAAGTTGGAACGAACAGCACAGTGCAGTGTGTGGCTGCATGTGGAGGGCACCGGGCTGAGGGCTCCAGCGCTGCTGGTGCAAACCTGCGCCCGTGGTTTCCAGCCCCGCGCTGCATCCCGAGGCGGCACGAAGCGCGCCAGGGCCCCTGCGTTCACACTGGGGCCTGCGATACTGCCTGAATGTTGGGGAGGGTTTGCTGCAAAACCGCTAGTAATTGTGTAACTTGGCTGCATGTTGAGTTTTCACAGTGTTGAGGCTGGTCTAATAACCTCTTCATAGCCCTCTTAAAGCAGGTCGGGGAGGGGTTGTTGCTTAAACCTCTCAAAGTGGATTTAGTTTAATGGAACTCGGCAGTTTACAAACAACAAAAATAGCTGACAAGGAATTAGTGCTTTAAATGTACAGATGCAAAATCAATTTCAAACTATAACTCACTCTGTAGTGTTAGTTTGATTGTGCTTAGCTATAAAAATAATGAGAGAAAAATCATGTTTCAAGACAAAGGGGAAAAGCCCTTCGCGGAGCAGCACCCGGGCTGCAGGGTAGCTTGTGGGGCTGTCCTGACAGGGCCAGATTGGATTCCAGTGGAGGCAAACAGTAAATTAGCTTTTCTCCTGCATTGTTTGAAACTGCTCTTGTTGGGTCCACACGTTTGCGCTGTTTGGATTTCTGTCGCTCTGGTTTCTGTACTCATTTGTTAACTGAAGATTCTTCTAAGAACAGAACTGGCTGCTTTGTTTAACTCGATATAAAATAGAAGTCCTTAGAACGGACACTGAGAAGATCAGAAATAAGAGGGCACCTTAGATTTCAAAACTCTTCAGGAATTTGGGAGGTAATGTGGAAGGTAGGATCTGCGTTCACATCAGCATCTAGGGAGTCTGCTCAAAACTCATTTATTTCTAGACCAAAGAATCCAGTATAAAGAAACTATGGCTCAGTTACTGCAATTTCCTCTGTAACTTGGAGAATTTAAGAATAAGCACTTGCCTAAAGATTAAGTTACAAATATTATTACAGCAGTAATGTATCTGAAAAGGTTGGGGTTTTTTTCTGAACCTCTGAAATGTAATGTGCCTGGTATTAAGTCCAGTTCCAATTTCTGTAATAGAGTTTGTAACAACTATAGTCAAGGGCTGTGTTCTATAGTGTTTAGCATTAAATGTTTAAAGTGTTATAATCACTTTCTGTAAGCAAATTATAGTCTGGGTTTTCCAAAAAGTAGCCTGTGTTTGCAGGGACTAAACTAGTAATTGGACTCCAAAGCGTTAATGTAAACTGTTGGGTTCAGAGTTGTGCAAATTCTCCCGTGCCACCAGCTGCTGGAAATCAAAGTTTTTGGTGACGTGGGTCCCCGAGATGGGCAGGAACATGGTGTGTGTGGGAGGACCCTTGGCACGAGGATGGGGTGAGGAGCAGGGCTGCGTGGAGAGGCAGGGGAGGCCCCTGGCCTCAACTGTCCCACTGGCCAGGACAAAAGCTGTGTCTGGTGTCTGTCAGCGATAGGGTTCCTCCCAGGTGGCAGGTTCCTCCTCTGCACTGGGTTACTGCAGATGGGTTCGTAAGGCCAGTGTGCTCAGCTCTGCACACACTCACACACAGTAGGTACAGATGAAGGCTCAGCGTTACAACCTGAAGACCAGCACAGAGTAGAGGCCGTAGGCTCTGCTTTGCTGGGAGCCAAACCAACTATTACAGTCATTTTGTAAAGTGGACCCCTGAGTGAGGTGGTAGATGTTTATCTGAAAGTTGCTTATGATGGGCGGTACAAACGTGTATTTACAGGACAAGGCTTTGTGGCTAATGCATTTATTTATTGATAATAATATTTAACTGTAATAAGTAGCAACAAGCAAAAAAGTGAGTGCAAGTGGTAGTGAATGGGATGGGTAGTGATTGGGGTAGTGGCTGTAGGTAGTATAAATCATAACACTTACCTGCTGCCTAAATGCAGAGTGCTTATAAAAATAATGCTGCAACAGTCAGCCAAGCATTTTAAAAATAATAACGGTAACATATCTGTTCAAAAAGATATTTTTTCCCCCTACTTTGTTCCGGCAGCTCCTTTTCCTCCCTTCCACCCTTTTTTCTTATTTCCAGGTGTAGTGGTGTGTTTTGTCTGAGATGTAGCAGATCAGCAGCGGGTTCAAGTACAGCCAGTAGTGATTAGATACGAGGGCTAAAGACAGAAGATAGAGGAGCCGGAGCCCCGTCCGGAGCCCCGTCCGGAGCGGTGCCCGCGCGGAGCAGCCTAGCAGTGACACCGTCCCCTGCTTTACGGAGGGCCCTGCACCCTTCCGTGCGTGTCCCACAAGCCCGCGTGGGACCAGGCGACATCCTTGATGCTTTCTTTAGTCCCCTCTGCTAATGTACCAGGTAACACATGTTAGCAGATTGCTTTTCATAGGGGACACACGGGTTAATTTAGCCAGTCTGCCCCGTGCTGCCTCACGTGCTGAGTCTCCTGGAGATGGCGAGCGCTGAGCTTGCAGGCGGCAACTTGCCTGCTCGGCAGAGCCCGGGTGGGTGTTTCGGTGCAGAGGCCGGTGCCGACGCGCTCCCGCCTCCCTGAGCGCTCGGCTCCCGAGCAGGCAGTGGGACGGGGCTGCGGCGGCCCGGAGGTGCTCGTGGCCCAGCCCCTGGGAGCCCAGAGCCTGGGGGGCTGCGCTGCACCCCTCGGCTCGTGTGTGTCCCCAGCTGCCTCCATTTGGCCGGGATATCAATGCATTGGGATCCTGAGGGCTCTCCACAGTAGAAATATGTTGTAGCAGTTTGCTGCTGTCCTGGAATGCTTAGATTGTCAGCACATTCTCTGGCTTTTAGGGTTCTGTAATTCTGCTGTAAATAGCCAGGTGGGAGCTGCTGAAATCATAGAAAAAAATAATAATTTCAACTTAACTCAGTTATTTCATGTGGGTGCATGCAACTTGATGGAGCGATACTGAAATGCTTGAGTGCATACACCTTGATATAAGTACTGGGAGACTTGACAAACTCCATAAGGTGAATACTGCTTTTTTTCTGACAATCCATTGCTATTTGATACACCAGAATACAAGCTTTAAGGAGCTTGCAAGCAACTGAACAAATATAAATATTCATACAAGTCTCATTATTTTAAATAAAGACTTGATTTCTCTTTGTACTGACGTGTAGCTTTAAAGTCAGAAAGCTGGAGCAATCTGGACTTCATTCAAACTATATCTTTTTACTTTTGTTATGAGTGAGTGATGGATGAATAAAGGTAGACTTATGTCAGCCTGGATATTAAATAGCTTTCATGACTACCGTTGACTTTGGAGCACTGCCATGTACAGTGTTTAAAAGTGCTCGGTAAGAGCTTGAGCTTTAATCATGACGGCAGTAACAGAATTAGCGTGTCCTGGTAGTATCTTTAATTTCCTGCAGTAGTTTTTTTCCTGTAAAAACTTGAGAGCATGTATGAGTGAATGAAATTTTTATGCTGTTTCAGACGTTGCTTATAGTACCAGACCGATGCTAGCAGAATCATTTGATAGGATATTTATTCTGATTGATTGACTTCTGTTACTTCACTTTTTTTTCTTTTCTTTTTTTTTTCCTTTAAGAACATGATATGATGGCCTTTATACACAACTGGAAAATGAATGAATCCAGAGCTTTCTATTCAAGAACTCTTGCAGGAAATCTGTGGAAATTAAAATATGACTGGGTAGTAGGAATCCTTGGACCCTAGAACATGTTTTTTTTTCTGCCCAGTCACTTTCACAGTCACAGTGCTCCTCAGAGCAGTTGGTGTTTTAGTTTCCATGTTACTTTGTGGTGGAATGCAAGGTTTAATCCTAGACTGCCTCCAAGGTTTACAGTAATGGTTTTCCTCATTATTGGGGCACCACCAGTCAGTGCTCTTAGTTTTCCTCATTCCAAAGCACAAGGTAGTTTGAGGTACTAGGATCTCTGCTTGGCTGGAGCAAAAACCGGAGGTTGCTGATGAACTAATGGCCCAGCAGTCACTGGCCTTGATCTGAATTAGCTTTTTTGTTTGTTTTGTTTTTCTGAGGCATTGACTTTCCCTTCTCCCTGTTATCTTCATAGCAATATATTTTTTTCTCTGGGTGTTTCTGCAACATTCTTGCTGGCTCAGTTGCTTCAGATCTCTGACGTGGAGGCAGATTATCTTGCAGGTTGGCTTTACGGAAGAAGGAAGAGAAGTTATTTCCAGACTGCTTGCAATCTGTCTTTCTTAATTTCATAAATTCCTAGGCTAGCACTTTTAGATAAAATAAGGAAGAGAATTTTCTGAATCTCCTAATCTCCATATCCTTCCCCTTGTGCCTTTGAAATCCTCTAGACGAGACTTTCTCCTTGATGCTGATTTATAGCTCGTGGGTATGTTGATGGTGCAAAGCTATCCTTTTTGTTATTCTGACTGACTGAAGGGACGTGGATCAAATAAATCGTTGGAGAGACATATGATATGCATAAAATGGATAGAGACAAATGCAGCGCTGCGCAAGGTTACCGAGGTTAAGCTGCTCTGGGGACTTGGCTTCCAAACGCGCTCAGACTTCAGCAGTTGTTGTGACTGGCTTGAGCCGAGGCTAATGGTGCAGAAAGGGGCGTCCGAGGGGGCTGCGGATCCTGGCGGGTCCTGGCCCCCAACCCGGGCCACCCTGCGCAGCGTTGGAGCTGCCCGTCCCCACGGTGCCACTGCAGGACTGAATGCCCCGAGAGGAGCTGGCCCTGCCCGCTTGGCACCCTGTGCCGGAGGTGGGTGACACACTGCAATGTTCCCATTTAAGGGAACTTCTATGGGATGATTTTTTAAAGTCGGGTCATAAAAGCTGCTTGCAAAAGTACATGTTGTGAGAGTGATGTCTGAACAAGCACAAGCAGAGTGTTCCTGAATGCGCTTTCAGAGATGAATGAAAATAAAAGTGATTAAAGATACTTTTCTAAAATTCTTTATGCTTTCTTATAGCTCAGCGTATGGAAATTAGAACAAAATTGCTGGCACACAGTGTTGAAGCAAGAAGAATAATGTGCTGAAATAAGCACAGTGACTAATCACGAGTGTCTACCTTGTACTGCATCTGATTTCAGTTGCTGGGGAGGGAACTGCCGGCATCACCATTACTGTCAGTTTAAATCCTTGGAAAAACAGGGAAACCTCCTCCTTTGCTTATCTCCTATTCCTTTCTCCATTTTGACCTAACCCAATGGATTTTTTTTGTGTTTTTTCTCTGGTGGTGGTTCAGGTGCCGTTTCACAGCGTGGTGGTGGCCGCCAGCCCCCGTCCTCATCCATGTGGCAGTGTCCCAACTTGCTAATGTTTTCTTGAATGCTGGTGGGGAAGTAAATATTCACATAATTTCACACCCACACTCCAGGGTGTGAAATTAAGAGCTGCTTTATTTCTCTGGAGGGTTCAGGCTGTGCTGCGTAGGAGAGCCTGGGTCAGGGCCTGGCGTCCAGCGAGCCGCCTGGCTGCCAGTGCTCTTCAGACACACTTGTTCTAACGGGGAATGTAATGAGACATTTTTGCTTGTCAGTAGAACTTTAAAAATCTATTTTGTCATAGATCAGCTGAATTAATTCAAGTGGCTGATTCAAAGTGCTGTCTAGCAGCTAAAGCAGCTTCCTAATGGGGAAATGGAAAGCAGCTTTTAATTTGCCAGCGACGTTATTAAAGGTGGCCCTGAGATGCAGTTTTCCTGGCGAGTCGCGTGCCCGCCGGCCGCGTGAGGAGCGGGGATGATGTTCCCAGCGGGATCGGGCGGCGCTGCAGGAGCAGCAGCGGCCTCGGCCGCCCGGGCTGGGCGGGAGTCGCAGCCTCCTGTCCGCCCTGCAGCCGTGTCCCACAGCGTGGTGGGCGCTGGCGGGTGTCTGGCAGGGCGCACGCTCCCTGGATAAGCCCTCGCTGCCCGTCGTTCCCCGGGAGTTTTGTCACCTGTGATATGACCCAGTAAAAGGAATGCGGCTGCAATAGATCTTATTTCATAGCAATTACTGTGTGAGCTTTGGGGTAGGAGCCTCTCTGTTTGGGTGCTTGTTTTTCAGAGCCATTGCTTTAATTCCAAGGGTTTAATTCCACAGGTCTGTATTTTACCTTAGACTGTCCCAGGCCGAGGGCAGTTGCCCTCACAGTGGTGATTTACGGAGCCACTGAGCGTTGGCCGGCTCGGAATAGAGGAACAGCTATTAGGATTTTCAGGTCAGTTCGTGGAGCTCATTTAAAGCTAAATATAGCAGCAAAGCTGCTAGACGAGGCTGAGGTTAGACAGGAGCCCTGCACCTCTGGCTCCGATGCTGCTTTAGATAAGGCTCTGAAACTGAAACTGCTGTGTAGGTTGTGAGTTTATTTTGTTTGTAACAATTCAGGTTTGAAACAGAAAAATAACGAAGAAATACAGTTTCCAGGCAATTGCTCTACTATTTTAAACTACTCTATATTTTTGTTGTTGTTGTGGAAAAGATAAAAAGAAAAGGACTTTTTCAATGTAATGTTACTGAGGGAAAAATGTTTGCATTGACATAGATTTGCCCCTGTAAGGAAGACCCAAAACAATCCCTGTGCCTAATTGCAATAGTTAAATTTTTCTCTTGTGTAAATTCCACAGCTTTCCTGCACTTCATCCAGTTTTCAGATATGGGACAAGTAAACAGATGTTCTAGCCTGACTGTGCAGCTAAATACTATGCAGAGCCGCTGAAGGGTCAAGGTTAAGCTCACCTACAGCGCAGGCGGGTCTGCGCTGCTTGGACAGGGCTGGTTTGTTCTGTTGCTCCTATTAAACCTGT
>JAVCKT010096398.1:0-13144 GCA_032273925.1 Rhynchotus rufescens
CCACCATCAGGGATCAGAATCTCAATAACTGCAATTAGCTAGAGTAGAAATCTCCATATTATGAAGAGTCTCAATATCAGGAAAGTAATACCATATAAGAAATGGAGAAGAAAAAAACCCACAACCCTCAAATCCCCATGAGCATTAGGTCAAGATAATGCAACTTTAGGCACTACTCAAGAGGAAATGATGTATTTCTTTCCTATGATACATTACAGGAATACATTACTAATGCAATTTCCAAAGTCATTTATTGTGCCTCTCCTGCTTTTCATGAAGAACTCAACTACTGGAAGCTTAAAGGTTACGTTATGGCTAATTCCTACAATGTACCTATGTAAGGACAAGGAAAACCCACTCAGAAGCAGTGGCTGCAGGACCGAGACAGTAACATCTCTCCTGATAAATGCTAATAAATGACAACTTGCGAGTGTTCGTATTAAACACAACCTATCTGGCAGACATGCAAGTGACTGCACCGTATTTGTAAATTGTAAACAATTTGTAAATTGTAAACAATTTGTAAATTTGTAAATTGTCCAAGCAATTTGTTCCAAAAACTTCCCTGCAAATACTTTTTAAATATAACATTCAGTGTAAAATTAGGTTCTTAGACTTAAAAACTGTAAAGTTATGTTTGGGAAACGAAAACCCCAAAATAAAGATTTAAAATTAATATTATGAAACCTGGGTGAAACCAGTATTTCATGACAGGAGAACTCAGGCTCTAACAGAACACACAACCTTTTCCAGGTAGCTTTGCAGAGAACGTATCATTTACAGATATATTTACTACCTAGAAATGCACCCAAGGAGATGAATTATTGCTAAGATGTGCCAAGATTTCTTTAAAATAGATATATGAATTCTGCCATCTAAATCAAACAGAAGAACAACTGGACAGGGTGTACAGACCAACCCTCAAACATGACACGCTACAGCAGCTTTTCCCCCCCCCATCAAAAGTAGGCTGAGATTCCCAAGCATTTAACAAATTGCATCTCTATTTGATACTTACTGTTAAAACAATCCCAACAACTGTTAAGGTAATACCATATTTGCGTAGATTTTGTGTATGGCTTAAATTGTATTTGTGTAGATTGACTGACTATAATGCTCATTCTGCAAGATCTCCACGTGCTAAAAAAGGAAAACCTCAAAATTATTACAGAGCAGATGAAAAATCAAAAGCTCAAGGGTATTTTACATACATAAAGATCTCAGTACTATATGAAGCATAAGCCACAGCTTGTATTCCTATTAACTACAGAGGCTGAGTTTCAACCTTATGGGAATAAGAGTTTTACAAAACATAGAAGGAATTCAGAGGGAGAGGAAGGAGGCAAGGAGAGAAGTGGAAAATCAGCTTCCTACAGTTGAGGAGAAAGCAGTGCTTCATCTCAACACATGATACTATCAAGGAGTTTTCAATTTTGCACAGAAAACAGAAATTTAAGGAAGCAAGAGGAAGTTTCGTGAGGTCTTACCACAGTAAGAAGTCAATTCTTGCCTTTTTCTCTACAGCTAAAGACACACCAGAAACAAACATAATGCTTACCATTAAAAATGTCAGCCTCATATGAAGGAAGGTAATTATTAAGCTAGTGGTCTGAACTTTATTTTAAATTATTATTGTTCCCAAACAGTAAAATGAGACATAAGAAAAACATTTATAAAAGTAGAGAATTCTGATCACAGCAAAATTAAAAGTATACAAACTACAGTGGAACGGAAAGGAATGCACAGACTTCAACAACCACTTTTGAATGCACAACCAGTAAATGCTGTCAGTATGTGGGAAAGTGGCTCTTATTTTGCAGCTAACAGACCTTTTAATTTCTGTAGTCCAGAAGAGAAATGTTACGTTTTCCCTTTATTAGCAGTATGCCATTTTTCAACCTACATTAGAAAGTAATGTATATTCAGTATACTGTACATCACAAATTACAATTTTGTCCAGTAGAGTTTTTTATTATTAAGAAAGGAAACCATGATTTTATCCTGCATTTCATGTGTTTGCCTGTCCAAACCGCAAGATTTCGCTTTATCGTTCTACGAAAAGCAGTAACATTTCCATTTAGGCACATCCAAGCAAATTTTAGAAGCTAGGGAACTACATACCCTCCTCGTGACAAAATTCATGCTAAAAATCTACTTTACTGAATCTGTAGAAGGTGGTGGTGTAAGAATTTTATCTTCCACTCTAAAATCTTTTCTAGGATGAAAATGAGGACTTCGTGTACATGGAGGTTTCAGACTCAGATGAAAGATGAGATAAATTTCTTCTTACACAATGTAATCTTGGTTCCTAAAGAGAGGGAAAAATGCAGTTTTGGTTCCTCTCCTTAGAGCCATGTAACATTTACTACATTAGTGATGCTTTAGTGAAAAGTTACAGCTCATTTTATTGCTGTGTCAGGTAGACAAGTCTTGTTCATAAAAGAAAGTTACATTTCCATTACACACACACACACACACACACACACACACAAAGTTGACAATGGTAAGAAGCTTCTTAATTTGTTTACAGATATGGATGCAATCTTAAAATCAGTTCACATTAAATTCATTAAAAAAAAAAAAAAACAGAGAGAGAGCGGTTCTGTTTACTGTTTCTATCACTTTACACACATATGTCAAACCAGTAAAGGAACTGTTACCCCCATACCCCCATTTTAAAATGAGCAGGGGATTTTTTTTTTTTTAATATATCTAGTATCTTATGGTGCAAAACTATTCAACCAAACCTTTTCTTTTTCTGCTGTTATATTACCTATGATGAAGATTAGAGCAGTATGTTAAATAAATCTCAAGCTCAGCTTAGCGTTAAACTTTTTCAAGAACTGTTCGGTTTATTTAGTTCATTTCTCAAGTACATCATTGCTACCTAAGCATTACCACGTAGCTGGAACAGTATTTAAGCATCTTCAAGACTGCATGTATTTCCACGCTATACAAACAACCTTAATTCTAACTTGAACTATGATTTTGCTGCCGTAAATTTCTTTAACTTATATACAGTTTTTAGGGTTTTTTTTTTTCGTAACACAGTGAATAGAGTTAGCAGATTTCTATGAGAATTTATAACGATGCCTACGTTCTTGTTCAGTAGCTAAAAGCCACAGCTCTATAAACCTGGACAGCTGCCCCATCTGTAAAGCCCTGAACAAGTCATGGAGTGCGAATACGCAGCTTGGCAGCAATGTCAGCAGCTGCTGGGAACAGAGGACCGCAAGATTCAGAAAACACAAATAACTTTTTAGGTGTTGAGGTCATCAAGAACCATCTCTAGAATTCTTAAATTATTCTATTTATTCTTCTTATGCTAAAGTGCCTTGCCCTTTCTCTTACGGCTTCCCCTTGGATCTCAGCTGCTCTACATCCCACCTGTTTTATTCTGCTTAACCAATGCAAGTTCCTTTATCTCTTTCTGGCTCTTAACATGGCACATGGCAGCCTCAGAATAACATCTTTGTTTCCTAAGGCTATATTCTTAGTCAGGCATTTCTAGTTCTCCTGCATTCTTATTTTCAAAAGCTTCATCAATACATCTTCTCCCCTTTTAGCCCTGCCAATTTCCTGGTATTACTCGCTGCAGTTCCTACATCCCTATCAGGATTTTTAACTGATCCTTACTCAAGATTTTAGCTTCGTCATCTCCTAGCTGCAAAACTGGTGCATTTCTTCTTTCAACTCTCAATTTCCACAGCCAGCTAGAGCCAGTCTCCCTGCCTAAGTTATCAGTATATCAAAATTACAGAACTTTCTGTTTCTCCTGTCTTTTTTTTTAGTTTTGACTCTTAAAAACCTACATTTTTTTTTCTTCTCTACTGCCTAGCCCCTAGGAGGGTAAAAAACTATTTTGAGTTCAGTTCACAGAACGCAGACATGGAAAAGCCTGCAATAAACCCTGAGAGGAAAGTGCAAATGGGATCTTCAGAAAACTCATCAATGTCTCTAATGGAAACTGGGAAAGTTTTAATTTTTTTTTTTTTGAAAGACAAATCAATGACACAAAGTTCTCACCCTGATCAAACAGTGGGTTCTTGCCACAAACCACAGGGTTGTTAAAAGGCTTTCAAATATGAAAGGGACACATATTTTATCATGTGCAAAGCATGTATTCTTCTGTATCTTCATGTTATTAAAATACTAAGATCTTAAAAGAAAATAAGAAACTAAAAGCAGCACCATACAACATGAACACATGTTCCATCAACATAGATCATTGTAAATCACACAAAATAGATAGAAAAGGGGAGAAAGGGAGTTTTCAATAAAGGAAGCAAAAACAGTTTCAGGAAAAGAAATACATTAAAGTGCTGAAACTTCCCCTTATTGAGAGAAAAATAAATCAAACGTGCACAGAATTTGGGACTTTGAACTATACAGAAAACAATGATGGAATGAATACATACACGACTATTACAGGAATGAATAATATAAATTACAAAAGTTGTTTTACATAAGAGAGTATCAGGAGATTTACAAACATGCAGCAAGTAACTAAATAATACTGCAGACTCTGCTGAATTTTATTTTAGTGTCTTTTATCATTTACCGATCTGTAAATAGCAAGCATCGCAACGCAGCAACTGACCCTACGTTTCACAACAGGCAGCTGCTAACTGGTGTGTTGATGATGGATCTCGACCACATGGGAAGGACTGGACAAGAAAATCAGTACGGGTAGACCAGAGCTGCCCAAATGGCTTAATAGTGCACGCTCCACAAGGTCTGTCAAGTAAAGAGAGAGAACATATAGATCAGAGAAAGCAAAGGAAACAAATAAACAAAAGACTAAACTGGAATGAGAACAAACTGCTAGAATAGAAAAAAAAAAGAAATTGGTAAAGAACATAGAAGGAAGCAATGTGAGAAAAGGCATGTCATCTGCACCTGCCTGTGTTAATACCAAATCAATGAGTATGTGCTCATCAAAGATTCAAATATCCCTTGTAGAGGCACTAATCTGCACTAGTGAGCATGACAAGTCTCTTAATAATTGCATTTGAGGACAGCACTAATGAAGTTTCTGAGACTTAAGTAACTTTTAGCAAAACATGCATTCTCTCCATCTTAATTTCATTCCCTGTACAAATGAAAAAACATACTTACCTATTAAAAAAGGTGAGCTTTAATTTTTTGTTCCAAATGAAATATCATCAGATAATACAGTACTAGTATAAAACTACTGTTTTTCAAAAATGAGTACAGCAAGACTTCCTTTTAGAATATCACTGAGAATTATGTGTGCATACATACGCATGCAAGTATATATATTAAGCACACATAGACACACACACACACACACACACAGCCCAAACATTAGCTTGTTAGTCCTAATTGCAGAGAAGGGTGGAGAGCTCGGAATTCTGCTAGACTTGAAGAATGTTCACTACCAAAAAACCAAAGTGCTTACCCTGGTCATCAGTACTATCAAAATGCACCTGTACGTGAACATATACATTACTAGTCAAGCCCTCTAAGTTTTGTTTTGACACAGGGATATCCAAGGAAGTAGAGAAATTAATTTTAAAGCTATTGAGAAGATCGTGGAGAACAGACATTGAACCTGAAAAAAACTGTGGAGAAGACGATATATCCATTGCTGGTTGGCTCCTGTGGAAGTTAGTCAACAAGGATGACAGAAAGACCACAGAATTAGGTACTGCCCTTGCACTGTGCTCTCCTGAGCACCTTCGGAAAAGGCCAAGCTTAGAAGTGCCATGCTCCTATCTCCCATTTAGTGCACAGCGCTCAGAGCTCAGGTTCAAGAAGGGGAGGAGGGGAAAAGGCCAGACCTTGTCACCTGAAACTAGCTTGTTGGGAGAACAAGGGTGAAAAAAAAGTTCTTTTTTTTCCTCCTAAGGCTAAATGATTACACTAAAAGAAGAGCAGACATTCCCCTTGCAGACCTGAAAAGCCTCCCACAGGCAAAGACACCATATGATCCCACTTCGTTAACACTGTCCACATAATTCAGTTGGACACAAATAGTGGAAACGGCAAAAGTTTTTCCAGAGTAAAATCATGTCACCTCCAACACGTACGCCACAGACGGACAACATGAGTTTTCCCCCAACATGAGAGGGGGAAAACAAATACTGGAAAACAAAACAAAATACCCCGAACTACCCACTTAACCACCTCCATGGGCCAGAGCTTGTTACATCTTGGCTTAGTTTTTGTAAACTGCAGCTGCAGTACTTAGCTCCTCAGGTCTCAAAAACTCCTCTCAAGCACACAATATCTAGCAATTATTTAGCAGGCCAATGTTTCAGAACCCAAGATAACTATCCACTAAAATAAAATTTATATCAAAGGGATATCTCCCAGGTCTGGAGTCAGAGAACATGAATTTCAATCTTAAGTGGCTGTTTGTTACCGTGGACTACACAAACCTTGCTACCAAACACAATCTCATATCTCTCTAGAAGCACTCAAAACACCAGTCCCTCTATCAGAAGGCAATTTTGGATCTGAAACACAGTACAAGATCCAGTTGAGATGAGCATTGGCTAGGCTTCCTAAAAAAAACAAAATAAAATGCCACCCAACAACCCACGCAGTCTTTGAGAATGAACATCAACTCAATAAAAGTCAACAATTTGTACAACTGCTTAAGAGGGAACCACTTCCTCCTACTACTCATGAACAAGACGTGCTGTAAACCCCAAAGAAAACACCTTCTGTGTTACACATAAATACAAAGTATTTACAGGTAGTTTAAAGGGATTTAGTATTTTGGGTGTGAGCCTTACTTTAAATATCAAATTTAGATCTAAAAGGGAATTAGAGAGCCATCACAGAAGGCTTTCTTCTAATTTGTTCCTCAAAGACTGTCAACATAAAACTGTAAGTGGAAACATAGGGAAAATGAAAAATCATTTTAAAACACCCAAACTGAAGCTTCCTTTGTTATCTGGTGAATTTTGCAAAAGTAATGAACTTTACATATCCACACCAGCAACAGAGATGCTGGCTCAGAGATTGCCCAGTTTCTTCTTTAATGACTATTTTGTCTGTTTTTCTTGTTCATCTTTGTGACTTCATCTCAGCACAACTGCAACCCACACTCTTTTGAGCTACACTGAAAGTTATGGAAGTCTAAACCACCAAAAATATCTGGATACTGGTTCTGACTGTACTAGTTTTGCCATATGACCACAGATCCTCCTATCAAGTGCATTTCTATAAAATGTCTATATTTATTCCTAATGCAAACCTGCACAGGAAACGGGAAAACTACTTTAAAGGCAAACTCCTAATTTGAGAATGTGTTCTGTCCTAGAGGGCCACTATTTGGCATTTGTCCATTGAGCAAAGATACATTTGCTGGGTTATTTTAAACCTGCAACCAGGAGGCAGCATCTTCAGCAGCTGGGGAACAGGTGGTAATAACTCAACCAGGCTACTCTCAGCATTCATTCCCTCTATTTTCCCCCCTCTCCCTAAACCTTGCTGAACGCCCAGGCAGAGAAAAACACAATACAAGCTAATCAAATTCATTACACTTGGAATATATCCAAAATCTTCAGGATTATGTGAAAAGGTAAGATAAATGGAGAACTATAACGTGGAGCATGGAAGAAATTGCTGAATTAGGGCAACTTCAGCTGTGTGTGAAACCACTTCCAACACTAGTAAATATACAAGACATCATATCATGAGATAAGTTAGAGTATTTCCTCCATTCAAAAACGGCTGGAACATAAATGTTTTTATTTGACAGTAAATAAACACAGCTTGTATAACTTATCATGGAGCAATCTACTTTACTTGCCTTATGATAAAAGCATGCTGCTGTGGTAACTACCATAGAATATGAAGAGCTAACAGACTCTTGTATTAACTTCTACGCATCTCATAACTTACTTGACACTACTTTATTCATAAAGCCTTGCTCCTAGAAAGACCATAAAAGTCAAGTTTCAAAGTACCCAAATTTGTTTTTTATGACTGACTGCCTCTGCCACACATACTGAGGGCCTTTCACCATCAGCAGGCAGGGAAAGACAAAAGAAGCCCCCAGTGTTGTCTGACCATACTAGCTTCACATTTTCTTCATCCATGTGCCTACACAATTAACAGCTCCGAGAATTTAATCCAGATAAAGTTTGTTTGGAAGTTTACAGCATGTATATTAAAGAATGATCTAAGTATGAGGGGAAAAACACGCTTCTTTAAATAAGCATGCACATATTTTTGATTCGGAGACTACCATTGCCAATGTTTTCAGTGTTTTCACACACCCCTGAAAGTGGAATACAAACTGAGTATCGTTGAATCGCTTGGGATTAGCATTCTACCCAAATTCATATTCTTCTGTTTTCTTTTATTTTTTTTTTTTTTTTGGACTACTTTCAGTTTAATCCAAGGCAACACTTATGTTTCAGCACCCTCTACTGGAAATACTTAGTAGACATCATTACGTAAGTACTCCAGCAAAAAAAAAAAAAAAGAATATATAAACAATAAAATTTTAAAAAAGTATAAAAGACAGACACAGCCTATAACATATCTTTGATTAATTCAAATTTATTCTGTCATTTGTAGCTGAGTAAGCATCTTCTCTTCATAGAAGAACAAGCACTGTAAAGTTAAAACAACTGATAGTTTCAGCCCTTGGTTATCATGCAGTAACAGGCATCAGAAGCTAAACTGAACTTAGGATGTTTGCACATCATGTTAAGACGATGTTATAGTAATTTAGGCAACAGAACTTTAAAAACTTGCCTCAGTGTAAGAGCCAGACATTTTCAAATGACTATTCAAAATCAGAACTGCAAGAAAAATATCTTAGGTGGCCAAAAGGGACAATTTTTCATGCTCACTGTTCCAAGAACCCCACCTTGCCATAGCATGAAGGGCTTGTCTGAGACTGCAAGCAATTAATTCAACTGCTCAAGACGCAGAGAGATGTAAGGATAACAGTTTATCATTTCAAAGAACTGAACAAGGCTCACTGCTTTCTCTCAAGATACATCTTTCTTTTGCAGTTTTCCTTGCATCTCAAATTTTAGAACTATTTATTAAAAATTGTCTCAAAGTAGCTCCAGAACAAGTAACCCTTACGTCCTCTGTAATAAAGACAGAAGAGCAAAGAAAAAAAATAACAGTTTCTTTGCAACGTTTTTGTTTTCCTTACTTACTAATTCATAATAAAAGACTTTTTCATTCTTGCCCCTCTTCTTTTCCTGTCCCACTTCCAAAAAGATGACAGTAAGACTACGGTGCTTACTTTAACTGGCTCAGTTTGAATCACAGGTGCTGGCATCGCTATGGCACTCTGGGCGTAAAGCTGGTGATAAGTTGCTTGAACTCCATGATCAGAATATGGCTGGTAGGAAAACAAACAAGAATTGTATTTATTTACAGAAAGAGCAGAAAAGCTTGTTTCACAATTTCATATTTTTCCAGGCTTTTCAAATGGATTTAGATTCCTGAGAATTTCAAACCGTGGGCTGGATTAATCTAGATTACTGATTGATCAGTCATTGACTTTAAACATGGAGATTTCAAAATTCAAGGGCTTTCCCCCCAAACGAATCTGAATTTCCACATACAGCTTCCTTTAACATTAGCAAAATATGTACCTGTGGACTGAGAGCACGATACATCCAAATATTTTCCCTACCTAATTTCATGGGTTTTCTTATTGTTCACACATTTCAAATGTCTCTATATAAGCTGGTAAGTGTTTGATTTATGAAATACAAGAGTTAAAACAATAAAATGGATGCACAGGATTTATGACTGAACAATAAAGACCGATGTTTATGCATTTTCAGAAAAAAGACAACCCTACCAAAGTTTTTTTTTATTGAAGTAGTGAGAACAACCTTATAGGAAAACTAAATTGTCTAGGTGTGTCAGCATTTTTCATCAACAGTGTTTGGAAAACCAATTTGGGAACTTGATTTTTGCAGCTATAAAATACTTCTATAAAAATACTTGATTTTTTGCCCTAATTTACAGTTATCAGAGAATTAATTAAAATAGCCTTACTGTACATTAATCATCTCTTAAAAGAAACTGATCAGCAAAAAGTAGCAGAATTTAGTCCTTCAGGTACTACTTATTCATTTTGACCTTCAGAATACTTACAAACTAGCTTTTACACACAAAGAAAAAGTTGTCGTTCAAGAAGCTGAAATGGTTGGGCTGGATTAATTCAGTACTCTGACTGTGCAGTTCAGCCTGAGTCTCATTTTGTTTAAATTTTTTATTTATAAATAAAACTGACTCATCTTCGTGCTGCTGTCATTACTAGAAACATAAAAGGTATCAGAATCAAAGCATCCTCCAAGGAAGCTGTGGAAGAGACGCTCTAACTTGAAGACAGCTTAGGTGCTCTGAATTCCTTGTATGTTTTTCAGTTGCAGATAAACATTTCAATTACAAATAAAACTTTTTCACGGAAATACCTCAGGAACTGCAGCTTCTACTAGAGAGAGTGGGGCAGGCATGCATCCACCTTCCTGGGTAATCTCTATTGGCTGATAAACGACTTCAGATGGGTGCAGATAAAAGAATGAAGATGAAGAGGCAGGAGACTGCAATAAAACACATCACTTTGATAAACCATATGATTTCCATATTATAAAGCAGCAGAACTTATTTCATAACTCTTCTTCCTACATATAAATGAAGATAGCTTTCTACATATAAATGAAGATAAGACCTTAAAGAAAGTGTCAAAGTTAACTCTGATAACTCACAAGAAACTTAACTGAGGGGGAAGTGGGCAGAAAAAAACGTTAGATAGCAGGACAAGAATGTAAAAAGTGTCCTTTGATCACTTAAAAATAAGTATTTATATTTTTCTTTACATTTTAAAGAATATTGTGAGAAATGATAGAACTTTCAAACTGAGATTCACTCTTAAAACTGCAAACTCCAATATTTTTTCATCTTGCAAAAGAAGTTACATTAATTTTTTTTTTTTTTAAAGAACCCATACAGCTTTACCTATCCATGTGTTTAAAGCATTAACTTATAGGTACACTTTTCAAGACATTTTTGGTTTAGACAGCTAGCTACCTAAATAGATCTTGTATTTTTTCTCCTTATATTCAGAGGCAAGAGATCCCTGGAAGAAAAGTTTTCTTTTTTCACTGGAATAGCAAGAGGGAAATTTAAGTGCAAGGTCTCCCTGTTCAAGAACAGTAACCCACAGCTGGGGCTATGAACAAAGCATTCAAAGATTAGAAGAGTACTGTTATTCAAGCACAACAAACCTAACAATTCAGCCCCCTTTTTCAAAGGAGCAGACTGATGAACAGAGTGGAACCAACCCAAACTGGACCAGGTATCTGTTACTAAAGCACCAAGGATGTATCATAATGCTTCATGTTTGAGAGCCTTAGCGCTCCTTTTAACTTCAAGCTCTTCAAATCCCTGCAATGACAAGATTTCTACACTATGCTCCTCTGCTGTAAAGATCACAAAACTGATAAAAACCATAAAAAGTCAGGATGTCAGCAATTTCATGGCCTTCCTCCTACAATTCTAAGTAGGGTTTGAGCCTAATTTCACCATCCCTGTGTGTATGCATATTTCTGCTAATACTCCAAAAACATCACAGGCTGTATCTATCAGCAAACAAGTTAACATTCATTTCTCCTATCAGGTAAAGTGTGACAGTTTATCCAGGCTTCTGAGAACAAGTATTTGCTCTTTCAACAGAAACTTTCTGCTCTTCTCTATGCAGATATTGGGTGGGGATATGGAGAAAGAGGTTTATTAATAAAGAATTTAAATTTGATATGTCAATAAATTTATTTTATGTCTTCTACTACATCCATAAATGTTACAAGTGCATTTGAAACCAACTAATATTTATTTCAATACTGTTTGAAATGGTATGAAATTTGACTGTATGATTTGATTCAAAGACAAACTATTACAAAAGCTGGAAAAACATACAGCAGCTTTAAACTAAATGCAAACTAATGTAAAACAGAGCTGCTATGAACTGTATTTACCTGTGGAACATTCCACTGCCATTGACTTGGAAGACACTGTGTTGGGGCCTACACGGAAATAATAAAATATATTTATATATTTTTTTAAATTTATATATGCCTTTCCAATATACTGCGTATACATACACATATTCACAACACACTGCAATCACCTTCCCCCAATCTTCATTCAAATATTAAAAAGAACAAAAATTAGTTTCCACAATGCTTAGGAATGTTCAGCTCCTCAACTTCCACTCAAGCGTCTTACCTGAGTATTTTTTAAGCTACTGAAATAATGAAGCATTTAGGGAACAGGACGACACCAGAAGTACAAATACTGCAAGAAGCTGTCCAGAAAGCGGATGGAACCTCCATTGCTGGAGGAATTTAACATTCAATGGGACAAGGTCTGTAGCAAGACAATCTAACTGATCTAACAGGCCTTGCCTTGAGCAGAAGGCTGGACTAGATGATAAAAATTAAGAGTGGTATGAAGCCAGTTGTCCAGCAAAACCACAGAAAGTTTTATTATGTTCCATTTCTAAGTAGTTAGGTGCCCAAGAAGAAATGCAGTTCTAGTGGAAAGAAAATCTTCAATGAAATTGAAGTCTTTTATGTGACTATTTTTGACAGTCCTTCTATTTGTTAAGAATAAACAGCACTGAGATAGTACTGCAAATAAAACTGCAAGCTTGGAAGGAATCCTGCTGCTCTGAACACCATTTCAATAGATACCTGATAATGATATGTAGGAGGCTGATAAACCGGTTGAGCTACCATGACTGGCGAACTGGAAACAGAGCGTGACTTAAATAAAAAACAAAACAAAAACCAGTAAGTTCAAGCCATAATACAGCACTTTCATAAACTGTCAGTCCTACTAACAGATCTGAAATACTACATATGAGTAGTCATTCCCTTTTGGAAACAGATTTACTAGGCTTTAACTCGCACTTCGATTCTTCAAGATCACTGCTTCCAAGGGTTCATTACTGATGAAGCCTGTACGAGGACTTCCTCCTTTCCAAAAAAGGAGCTCCTTTCCCTAAAGCTTTTCACATGTACTTACCACAGGTATGTTTTTATAAAAGCAATTTAATTTGTCACTGATGTGTTCTCACCTTCTATGTAGTCCCCAACCCTAAGTTCCCTTTCCCATTCCCCTCTCACCA
>JAVCKT010096399.1:0-13144 GCA_032273925.1 Rhynchotus rufescens
GTTTGTCAGCTTTTACTCTGGGTAAATTAAAGAGAAGGGAGTTTGGAAGCTCTGCGAAACTACCAGTCAGTTACTGAAATCCAAAAGATTTACTTGGTCATCTTTTTGGAAGTCATTCCTTTGTCATAGAATGCTTTTATGAACTTTAGGTTACTAAAGAACATTATAATCTCCTAGAAAATCCTGTATTTTCTATATTTAGTGAAATTAAAAATATATTTTTCCATACTTTTATTCTTAATTTTTATTAGCGATTGTTGTTATTAGGAAAGTATAAAGTAACATTCACACAGAATGCAAATTTCTTGTTCTGATTATGTGGAGAGACATTTCTTGTTTCCAACAAAATACTAAATGTGGTGCACTTAATACATACCAAAACATACTTTATCATATGTATTAAAGGTTATTCTTGCTGAAATCTGGATGCAGGTTAAAATTAATGGGATTGTTCATGAGCCTCCTGCATTTGAGCAGCTCCCTGAACCCAAGTATCAAGGGTCAAAGATGTGATGCTCTACCCATAATTTATCATTAGAGTGGTGGTGGCATGAGGTTTAAAGGATGCTGTAAGTAAGCATACTTAATATATTTTGTAAATTAGCTGTAATTGTATTTGCCATTTGCATCTGTGTAGTAATTAAAGAGAGAGTCCTTTGGGAGCAGCTATTGTTCCCACAGATTCTGAAAGGCAGTGTCCTCTGTGTTACTTGAAAGTGATGTCCTCTGGCAAAGACCATTTCTAGTCAAATATTTTTCCCTTCTAGATCTTTACCATTCTAACTAAAAGGTACTTAACTCCCTGAAAGAGCTTATTTGTAGCAGAGGAAAAATACTGCTGCTTTTCCTTTGCTTTGAGAGATGATGTCAAAATGATCATGAAAGTTAAATATCAGGTCAACTTGTGATACTTCATTCATGCTAAACAGGAATTTTATCAAGAGCAGCATGCTGAAAGTCCAAGGGGAGTTTGTCTGCCTTAAGATTTCCAGATGTGGCCCTTTCTCCTGCCTGGACCATATTGTAACCTTACTACTTCCTGATGTGTGCAGCTTTCCTCAAACAAAAATGTGGGTATGAATTTACTGTGAAAATACCTTTTTTTTAACATGAGGAAATAGTCTTATTCAAGCTTTCATTAAGGATATAAAACAGAAACCTTATTTTGTCTTTTAATTCTTTCAAGATAAGCTTGACAAATGAATCTGTTCATTATTATATCTCAAAATATTGTAGTAGGCATCAAAATCTTCAAATTCCCAACTAAAACTAAGATAACTATTTCTTTTTCTGTCTTTTACCCACCAATTTCCATCTTCTCCTATATGTTGTAGCCTGGGATTCTTCGGTGCTGTTTCTGCCTCTCTACCAGGCTATGATGTAGTGCTGGTATTTAGCTTTGCTGAGTTTATGCTGCTCGAATATTCTTTCGTGGTGAACTAGTTCCCAAAAGACAAATTAGAAGCAGCAATGCAATGATGTAGAATGATCTCTCTGTAAACCTCAGACTCTCCTTCTCCTTGAAAACCTTTTCCAAGCCCTAATGTTTTCCCAAGTGCCACAGGTAGAATGTAGAAATGCTTATTCAGGGAAATGTGTGCCTAAATAGTGTAGATATTAAATAATAAATAAAGTTTCTCTTTTAAGGAGCCACAAGAATGTGGGCTGCAGTGCTTTGGATAAAACTGCAGTAAACATAATCCTTCATAACAGTAGACGGTGAAAATGATTTCCTGCTTTAAAATACTGAACTGCTAATGCTTACAGCATTTTTCTTCAAATGCCTTTAATGAGGTTTCAGTAAGTGCCAAGACTAGTAAATATTACTAGCTATGAGGTCTAAAAGCAAAACAAGACTTTGGGCAATAGAAGTTACAACTAGGTGCAACTTAGGACTAGTTGTTAATTATTTAAATGTTTGGGTGTTTGAAGTCTGAATAGAATGTCACATTAGCAGACAACCTGCCTAGAAAAGGTTTTAACACTTGTTCGGACCAAAGCATAATATTCTCTCTGGAGCCTGATTACTTTCTGCTTGTTTGCTTGTTCAGGTGTTCCCTTGCTCTGTGTTTACCAATCCACGTGGCTAAGCAGGTTACTTGGTCAGTGTTTGACAAGGTGATAGTGCACGTGTGTGTTTAGGCAATATCCAAATAGCCTGGGGCTGGTGACTCGCTCCTGCTGCCTGGTACTACTACCCAAAACTGCCCTCCTTAGACATAGTGATCATGTCCTCCGCCGTCAGAGCAGACCCTTGTGTTTGTATCTGTTGGTTGTTTTTCAGCCTTAAACATGTTTGTGAATTCCTGAGAATGTCTTGGCTTGAATAATGACTTTTATATTCTTTAACTGAATCTTGCGTATTTTGCATGCAAATCATGAAATAGAATCTGAAGATGGATGTAAAGGTGGATTAGTTCAGCTGCCTTCCCCGGGGCAGAATGAGCCAAGTCTGATTCTCTTCAGATGAGCTATTTACCCAAGCTGGTCTTGCTGGAGTCCCTAGGTAACCCCTTTCAATATTTAACTAGAGCAGCAGTTAAGAAATTCTTACATCTATGTAAACTTTTCTTGCTGACATACAGAGCTGTTTCTTCTCGAGTTACTGGAGGCTGGCACACAGAACATATGATTTCCTTTTTCTCTGTGGCAGTGCAATGTGCAGAATAAAATCTACCTTGCATCTAGTTAACCTCTATCCATTTTTTTCACCGGTGCTGTTTAGGCAGTCTTTTCTCACAGATCCTGGTGTTAACATCTCCAGATGTTGTTACTGCTCTTCTGTTTATGGTCTAAATCTCTCCTAGAGTGTGGTGCTCAGGATCCAACAAGATGTTTCTATTGAAGCCTTGCCAAGGACAGGTGGCAGTAAGACTTTGTTTACGTGACTAGCGTGGGACAGCAGTTCCTGTATCCCGATATGGTCTTTGTTTCTCCCCTTTCATACTCAGTTTGGCTTCTGCAGAACTGCACATCAGTTCACATTTTGTATTGCTCAGCAACTAATCAGTGTTTATTGCTTGAAGTGTTTGCTATTCATAATTTGCCAGTCATGACATGATTACCTAAATCAGGCTATATGGGTTTTTTTTTTCCCTTCTTTCTTCCTGCCTTATCCAAGGAGATGGCTGACAAGTTACAACCATCAGCTCATGTATTCATAGGATAGATCAAATATATCCAGGCATGGTAGAAAATCATGAATACCATTATTAAGCAACTTATAGGTGTTGCAGCAGGTCTTATAGCAGACTTTCAAACCCAGTTTGGGTGTCAGCACCATTGTGTAGACAACAAAGTTTAAAATAACTTTGTCCTATTGTTTTGTGGTGCTCTATGTTGTATAACTTGAAATTACGGGACTTTTTTAATCCTTATGGAATGCCTGAAGGACTATATAGGTCTTTAAGAAAGTGTCAAAATATTTTAATTTTTTAAGTTATACATATGTTAAGAGCTTCTGCAGGTTCTTTGAATCTGGTTCCAAAGTTCTATAGAACTGTGAAATCTGAGAGTTGGAAAAATATTTGTGAAAGTATTTCTGAAGCTCTCTGTGATGAATCGATTTCTAATTATCCTTTTGCTGCTAGAAAGGTTTCAAATCCTCCTTTGCTTTTTGTTATACATATTCATAAGGCTGGTTGAAAAGAAACTTTGTAAATCGTGGATGAGCCACCTTTAGGATAACTACGAGTGGATTAAATCTCCTGCAGATGCTTGATCTATTAATCTTTCTTCAACATTAGTTTCTCTGTAAAAGAAAACAGCAGATCCTCCTGAGCTCTCCTAGCAGGAGATTGCATGCACGGGACCCCGATGTGGTGAGTGTTGTGTTCTCTGTGCTTGTGCATTCTGCTAGCCTAATTTCATGGAAGCAGCAAAACCGGTATCTGTAAAGCTGTTCCCCCTGTTAATTAAGATTTTTGCCAAGAAGATGTACTGCAATTGAATGAGATATGAGAAGTGCCAGAATTTGGAATTTGCAGTCATTTGTTTTGTTGCTGAGAGCTGTGTTGCATCATGTGCCAGTTTCCTGCTCTTTAGATGTAGGTAGCCCACCACTAAATTTACAATGGTTTAACCCCATTAAGATAATGACCGAATGAGTTTTGGCCTGGGATGGAGCATCCAACTTGATAGGAAAGTATTTAATATCTTCACTGCAAGAAGTGGCTGTACCTGCGTAATAGTTTCAAATAGTTACCTAACGTAGCGTACCATTCAAGCAAGAATGACAGAAAGGCGTCTTGAAAGTGAATGATTAAATATATGCTAATACAGCACTCGTACACAGACATAAGAGTTTGTTTGGTTTAGTCTGGGTTCGCTTGTTTGCTTGGGCGAGAGTGGCTGGAGTGCGACACAACTTGCAGGCAGATGCTCACTAACGTGAGGATCTGCGCGGATGACGGGAGCCCTGGCAAAGCTGGAGAAGTAAATTCTCTCTGCTCTGACAGTGACATTTCTGCTGAGTGCTCTGGCACACTGCAGAGTTAATAGCTGCTTAAATGCTCCTCAGGCTTGGTAAATGGAAACATAAATTGAATGTTCTGTATAAGTAAATTAATTTAGCTAGATTTTGAAGTTGTGGCAAAAGTAGTATCATGAAAATGCATGCCAGAGTTTAGCTTATTTACAGTAACTGTGAACTGTGTAGTATTTCTTAGTAGCTGTGACTTAGATCACACTCATTACCTTCTGATAGTTTCCTGGAAGGCTCCTGCACTGTTGTAATATGCTGTGCAGAGTCGTGTTTTGGGTTATGTGCTGTGTAGTAACAGCTTTCGGCTTTGCAGCCTGCATCCTGCCTTTTGGGTGTCAACGGCAACAATCCCATTAATTTCATTGGGGAAAGAATGTCCCTCTTGAGAAAGCAGGTGAGTGTGCTGGCTTTTGAAAGACTTGGTGCAGAGGTTTAAAGAAAATGCTACTACCCCACCCAAATCCAGATTGAGACAACTCATACATATTTATTTGTGTGGATAAAGAATCGAATGGGCAGAACAGCTGGGCCAGTTCTTGTCATTTCAGCTCATCTCCCATCCTCCCTTTTATCTCAGAGGATGAGTTGGCAGCGGCTGTGTGGGTGTTTGGAAACTGTGTCTGAAATCAGCTTCTGCTGTATTTATTGTTAGTCCTGGGTTATATATTTTGATCTGGACACATTCAGTGAGTCTGTTTATATGTATTTTTGAAAGATAATCAAGGTTGCCAGCAGCATTGACTAGCCTTGTTTATAAACTTTGAAGAAATGCTTTAATAAACTGTTGAAATGTTTGCCAGTGAGCCGTTGCCTTCTCCTTGTATGGAACTTAGCAGTTTCTCTCATTTTATGACGGGAAGGATACGGTGTCTCCTTTCCTATGCTGTCACAACAGTAAACCTTTATTCTCTGCTCAATGACTTTCCACATGGAAAGAAGCAGCAGTAGTGAAATACCATTTAGAGGAATGCTAGGAAAGAACTATATGAAACTTATGGATGTTCCCAGCTGCATCATCCTTTCTCAGCAAGTTTGCTGCCATTGGGCTGGGACCCGGCCTGTAGGGAGTGAGTGGCTGTGCACACCCTGCCGCATCCACGCGCTTCCCTGCCTGGGGATCACAGCCTCAAAGAGGGAAAACTACCTGCGTGACGATAGGGAAGGAACCAGGCGTCTTCCTCAGGAGAAATGTCACCGAGAAAGTGGGCTGTTGCACAGGTTTGCTCTTGTTCTGGCAGGAGGCTGAGCTCTGCACTGACACAGAGCAACGGGGCATCTCTGTGAAGTTTTCAACTCATCTGACTCTAACTTGGCTCTTGTGACTCCATTACTTGAACCCCCTGGACATCAGGCTTCACCTGACACGCTTTAGGTAGAGCCTTTCATAGGCTGAGAATGTATGCGGTGAAATCTAAAGCGGGTACGCCTGATATTAATTAACACCCATTCTGGAGCATCAGCCTCCTGAAATCCAGTCCTCACTAGCAAAGCTGTTCTCCAGTGCAGCTAATGCAGTGTTGAAATAAATATTAATGTTAACTGACAGTAGTGATGATTCATGGTGTTTAACAGCGATAGAGACACTCTATGTCACTGCCTTCTGCAGTGCTTTCTCACAGTTCGGTTCTTAAAGTGCTTCGCTGATCTGAAAACTATTCAGTATCACTCCCAAGCGCTGTAGCAGAGAGGTTTCAGAGCCCTAGATTATTCATCATGTTGTGCCTAGATTCTGCCAGTGTTCCCAGAAGAAAGTGCTAAATTGTGTTAAGTACAAGTGAGACGTCAAAGCATTTCGTGCAGTGGCCGCCCTTGGCTCCCCCACCATTTGTTTGGGATTCTATTAGGTTTGTTTTACAACACTGTGGATATTTCTTTACAAAAAGCAAAGGTAAGGACATTTGCTATTTCTTCCCAGGCAGACTGCAAAATTTGAAAAACTGCATTTTTTTTAATAGTTTGGTTGAATACTCCAGAGAGCATTCCAATTTCCACCTCAATCGGTTCCCGTCGGAAGAAAACTTTAAAACACTCCAAATCTTTCTTCTAGTTTTTCTTTGTAATATCATGTCATGGTCATCTTGTAGACAGATGTCTTTGATCCTTTTCTATTTTTGAGACATTTTCGTTAGCTTTAGCGTATAAATGGAATAATAGAATGTTTTGTTTCAATCATCAGTTATTTAACCAGAGCAATTGAGAGTCTTATTTTAGAATGTTTTGCTTAACAGGTTGATTGCTGGAGCAAAACCAAAGTAGAATAAATTGCTCCATTCCCCATAGAAATATTGAAGATAGAATTAAGGTATTAGAATACTTTCTTAGAAAGGAGTTGTACCTGCAAAGCAATGTAACCAATTCTTGTGTTACTGAGTTTATTCTCTTGATTTTCTGCACCCACACGGTAACTGCCTGCATGTGGAAGAACTCACATCTTCTGCATGTCTCTGGGACTGCATTCAGCACTGTGAATGAGCCACCCTCACTTTGCCAGTTTGTGGTGTGTGTTTGTTCTGAAATTTCCTCTTTAGCTTCTCAGATAACCTGTTGCTATTTATCAGTTGATGGTCAGAGTGGTAGCCTAGAAATTTCAGTCCTATATTGTTATTGCTGCCAGATGTTGGGGGAGACAGATTTGGACACACTTGCTAGGGATTTCATTCAAAGTAACAGGCAGATTTCTTGTTTCATCCTTTAGCTTTTAGTACATCTTAAACTTGTCATATAGCTCATTTGTGTTAATATTTAGCATTCGGTGGCTAAGAATATATGTCAGGGAATTAATCAAAAGTAATTCCTAGAGATGTTTCTAGGAACATTGAAGAGTAGGTGACAGAACCATGTTAGGAGCAGTACCAGTACCTACATTAAAAAGAACTTCGTTTTAATTTTTTTCTTCTCCTTGACCTACTAAGACAATAGGTTGATAAAACAAAGAAACTTCAATCATTAAGGAAGGAGAAGTAGAGGGGAAGAAGAAGAAAAAAAAAATCTGGTCCTGGAGATGACCTGGATGACCAAACAGGTATTTGATCATCTAGATATCTCTTATAATGTACGTCTTGTCCTACTCTCAGGGACTTTATTCTGTAATGTTCACAAGTGGGGCAGCAGCAGAATTGAGAAGGGCCATGTTGGTCAGAGCAAGGGCCAAACAGCCGGGTCCCCCCGCGCCGCAGGAGCCGCTCGGGCAGCCGCGGGAGGAGCGCTGCTCCTTGTGCCACGCGCTGGCTGGGCTGACAGGCCGCAGCGCCAGGCCTGTCCGAGTCGCGCGGCGGCGGCGTTGCCCTGTTCCGGGACTGCAGGCAGGGAGACGCTGAAAGGCCGCTGTATTTATCTCGAAATGTCACATCGCAAAATGTCGTTCCTAAGGGACCGCGAGGTTGCGGATAAGTTGCAGTTTCTGAAATAATATCCAACTTACGCCAGGCTAAATTAGCAAAGTCATTTTTCTCAATTGTCTTGCCCGATAATTACTTTGCCCCTTAATATTTCTTGATTTGTGTCTTGTTAAATATATTAATGGTTCTGTTTCATAAAAGAAATGAGACAAAAGAGGTATGTTAAATAGACACTGTAAGCTTTTAGATCTCATAAATAGTTATATATCTACCACAAATAGCTTTTTCAAGTTTCAGCATACAAAAATATTGTATAATAGAAAAATAACAGAACCCCTCAACACTGGTACCTCTGCCACTAAAAGTGGTGGGCCAGGGTAAAATACCACCCTGGCTTAAAGATTGTTTAAGGTTGCTCGAGAACTGAGGCTGCAGAATACGAAGACCTTTGTTTTTTTGTTATTTTTTTTTCCTCTTTGCAAAGTTCTTTCTGCCTTTAGCTAAATGAAAACAGCTGCACGTCTCATAAATTATGTATTCAAAGAGCACCGTGACATTATACTCCTCAAAACACAGTTAATTTTAATCTTTCTCATGCAATTTTTATGACAAAAAGATTGATGGTGCTTTGTTTCCTCTTCATTTCATTGTAATTTTTATAGTGAAATAGCAGAGCATTTTGAATTAAGCAGTTTAGATATCTGATTTTAAGGTAGGGAATGGTTATACAGGGGATGGCCAGGGCAGATGCAACCCATCTATTGCACATCCAAAACTTCATGGAGCGCATCCCAAGTATGTGACAGAGATGCCTACAGTGGGGGAGGTTCCATGGACATGCTGCTGTGTCCTGTTTCTTTCCTCTGCTGGGAAGTCTTCACGTATCTCTGTTACTGTGGATGTGGCTAGAAGTGACAGCTGGAATTTAGACATTTCTTTGGTGCGTTTGTGGAGCGCTGCTTGTTTGGAGCTGGGCGGCCTCGCTGGAGAGCAGAGGGGATGCCTCAAAGGCAGAGGGCTGAGAGGATGAAATGTGTGGCCGGAGGTTGGTGTCCCAAAGCCATCGCTCTGGCGAATCCTCAGCAAGTGCCCTCTGAAAATAGCGCCAACACAGCAGGTTTTTTGAGTAGATTAGTCCTAATCCTAAGTGTGTGAGTTGTGTCAGCAGGATTGTTCTCACGTTGCTAGGAATTGTAGAGATCTGCAGATGTGTAGCTGGAAAAGGGAGATCTTGTTTCTGCACGTTGACACGTGTCCAGCCCTGCGCACGCTGGTGTCCCTGTTCCCAGTGTCGTGAGCAGCTTTCCTAAACGTCAGCTGCAGTCAGAGCATCTCCCTGAGCACGAGGAAAGGAACCTTGCGGCACTGATTCATCGGTTTCTGTTGGCCAAAAGCCTTCCTGTGTCCTGCTTGCCGCGGCACACAGCAGGGTGCTGGGGCAGCGCGAGTGACCGGCTAATTCAGCACAGCTTGAAGAATTCCTCCTGGTGCCTGTGCTCTGCCGGCACTCACTAAGTATTGGCTGCTGCTTATATATAAACATCCATGTCATCCAAAAGGATTGTGTAGCTCTTGAAAACTCTATTTCCTGTGGCTTTGCCCAAAAAAAAAAGTCTTTTTTTTTCTTTTTTCTTCCTTCCCCCCGCCATAAAAATCATCCAAGTATCCATACTTTCTTTAGTTGTTTAGTTCTTTAGTCGTTGGAGCACCACACAGGAATGAAATGAAAAATAAAGGTGATACCAGGTGAGGGTATCCCATAGTAAGGGGAGGCCATGGTAGGAAAGCTGACATTGTATTAATGGGTGTTGCGGAATTCAGACTAGCTTATTTGTGGTTTATCACTTAATTCCTTCATTACTTTGCTCTGGGAAACACTGTAATGTTACTCAGGTTAGGAGAAAAAACTGTATGGGAGGAAGGGAGAAACAAGAAACCAAATTCCCTGTTAGTTATTTCTTTTCCTTTGTAAAGTATAATGCTGGTGGGTCTCTTCCTCAGTGATTTTAGAGTCCTATGATGAATGACACAAAACCTGATTTTCTAAAAACTCTTTCAAGGCTCTCCATGCGTAGCTGGATAAACTGGGATGTGTTTTAGGAATAAACTGCCTCTCCCTCTTCAGCGGTTAGAGAAATTGCTACTTCGAAGGAGTGAGGTTAACAAGAGATATCCCCTGGGAAGGCTGGTATGGATTGCAGAGCCAGGGGGAGAGCGTGATGCCCAGCTTAGGAATTGCAGCAAACGGAGCAGACCTGTCTGCAGTTGTGGGCTGGCTTGGGGGCACCGCAGTGCAGACCCCGTGCCCAGGAGAGGAGCCCCAAAAGGTGCTGGGTTGATGGGAGGGAAATTCCCTCCAGCCAGAGCCTCTCGCTGGCCAGCGATAATTTGGGTATTGACCTGAGCAAGTCTCTGGTTTGAATCAAATTTATTTCACACAGCCCAGATTAGTGCTCTTGTCACTCCCGAGTGATTGCCTGCCTCTTAGGTGAACTTGTTCTGCTTTTATATAAAATAGTCGATGGGACTGAGGATCTGAACCCAAGTCTGTCATATCTTGGACACATGCATTAGCTACATAGAAGAGTGTGATCTATTCCTAGAAATGTTGCTGGGTTATTACCTGGAAATTTTAAACTAGAGATGTATTATTTTTTTCTATTCAAGCTGGGATGTGTGGTTTTCGGAAGTCTTGATTATGGTGATCTAGGGTTTACAAAAACCTGAAGCACAGTGTCTTGTTTTGAATTTTACAGGATTTCAGTTCTGCGTCTTCCAGACATCTCACCAAGGAAAACACATTTCTTGCACTAGAAAATGTGAGATTCTGCTCACCCATTTCCAGCAACAGTGAAGGGGGCTAGTGAAATTTCATGCTAAAATTCAGAGTGATTCATATTACTTATGTGTTTTTTCGAAAAAGGAAGACCTTGGTTCCACTCCTTTCCAGCTTAATAAACACAATTTTGTCTGTTCATTCACAGACAGCATCTGACTATCACTGTGCGGATTAAGGGAGCCCCAAACCTTTTGACTGGCTTCCCCATGGCCTTGGTAGAGCCCCACGAGGGCTCCCGAGGAGAGGCTCCCACGTGGCTGCTGCCTGTAACTCCCTGCTGGGAGCATCAGCCACAGAGTTTGCTCCAAGCAGCTGTGCTGTAATTACAGGGAAGTGAGAAAATGAGATAGGAGCTGGTTTTTGCTCCTCACGAAGATGCACAAGGGACAACTGCAGCTTCTGAAATCCTGTAAATGTTTCTTGGGTGCAATAGTTGCAAAGCATTAGAAAAAGCCACTCTTAATTGCAAATTTTTTAAAAATGCTACTTTAAAAGCTATACATGTGATTCTGAGCTGTAAAACTACATGCATTGTTATTAAATGCAACAAAATTTTAATGGTAATGAGGAAGTCTTATTATTCTTTCTGTGATAGCAGCAATTCACAACATGTATTTTTCATACCATAATTATGTGAAAATATATGAAATATTTTCATGGTAGGAGGGCATGGTTTTCACTGATGATGAAAAAAGTCTATGTAGGCTCCATAAGATAATACTTTAGATCATGGATTACTGCACGTAAGGCTCTTCCAACTGCCTGTCAACACTATCTGGGATGCAGCAACAGAATATATGAGTGGTCGACCATTGAATGTGGGAGCTGCTGAGTTGTAAATATGAACATACTTCTCATTGTTTTTAATTTTAAGTATTTAATCATGAAGCAAACTGAGCAGAGGACCAAGACTGCTTCAAATTTGGGGAATTGCTCCTGTTCTGGAGGCTTTTTTGGGATGAGGAGGGAAGAAGTTTGCCCACAAACGTGTTGAAGGCTGGTGTGGTTCAGCTCTTGCATCTGATGAGACAGTTGTGTTTGGCAGCATGTTCACCAGCCTGGAGGAATAAACAGGCAATGGATCTGAAACCCACTGAAGTTGATGATTCTCATGTCAGGTGGTTGTAACTAAAGTCCTTTGCAGCCACTGATGTGCCCTAATGCCAGTAGCTACACTGACAAAGCACAGTGTTTTTGTCAGGGGAAAAAATGCAGAGAACTGCTTTGCATATATTTTGAAATTGTCAGTGGGCACACGGGGTGCTGCTTTAGAGAATCGGCTCTGGGCACCTGATATCGTGTCTTTATTAGGAGACTGCAGCCTGGCAGTTGTCTAAACACAAGCAGTGTATTTCTAGGGGGTGAGTAATAAGCTGCTGGAAGGCAGGAAAGAAACTGGAACCGTCCTGTGGCTGCAGGGCAGCGACCTGGACCCGGGGAATGCCGGTGCTTCTGCTCCTGTTTCCCTTCCCACGCCAAAACCCTTCCACAGATTCACTTCAGTGTCTTCTGCTTCCTTAGCTTTGCCTTTGTGGATAGGATTTCAAGTGGTAAGAATGTGGATTTGTTTTACTTGAACTTCTAATTCCTGTATGCTAGAGATACTGTGGTTTGCTGATAGGAGATGTCTTGTACATTGGTGAATGTTGCTTTAAATCACAAAATGCTGTGTATATATATGTGTCTGTGTGTGTATATATATTTAAAAAAGGACTCCTTAAAACTAGTCTTGGTGAGCTATGGAACCGACTGTACTATAAGCAAATTATTTTTAAATTCAAAAGGAAATTTTATTCCTCTTTCATTACTTGAGTTTATGTGCTGAATACTTCTGTACCATGGGCTCAGGAGAAATGACTTGGACGTTTTTGCTCGGAGTTTAGGGAACTTGATGATGATGCAAAAAGTGTAAAGAAATGCCTGGTCACCAGGTTTGGGAATACCTAGGAAAGACTTGGGCTACTGACATTTGTTGTCTACTTGTGTTGCATCTTAGCAAATAATGCCTTCAGCTGTGTACACTTCTGAGTAATTCCTTTCAGTATCATTTCCTTTCCATGTACTTTAATATACAGTATCATATTTCAGTGGTGCATGACAGTTTTTCAGTAAGTATAATAAGCCTAAGTTTTAAATTTCATTTAAATGATTGAAGTAATATTAGTATAGGTCTGTTGAAGTCCAGTTTGCAGACTTCCCAAGCCCACCAGGCCCCTGTACAGTAATTAAGTGAAGTCTCATGTGTTTGTAGGATCCATGATATTTTGGCATTGGGCTTAGTCAATTCTGGAAGCTTTCCAGAACAGCAAACACTGCGTTTTAAATACTGCCCACTGTAACTCAAGCTTGATGGCTTTGATATGGCTGCTGAGTTGCAGTTCTCAGGCGTGTTGGCAAAATGTTACTGCCACGGCCTTGGGCACCGCACGTGAGGCCGCAAAGAGCCTCCCGAAGCGTTCCTGGTGCTCAGGCGGGCTGGAGCCG
>JAVCKT010096401.1:0-13140 GCA_032273925.1 Rhynchotus rufescens
CTGTATAGATTATAAATTAGCTATGTGGTTCCTTCCCCTAAGAGCTTATTAGTCTATCATCTCTTACCCTCTCTTCCTCTGCTACACAGGTTTTGAGTTCCAGCTTTTGACAGGCCCAACTTGAACACACCTATACAAACTCTGAACAGTTTTCTCCACTTGCATTACCTGTGGACTCCCAAAAGCTCCTCTAGCTTTGAGCTGATTTAGTAAAAGATAGGACTCCTAGTACAAAACTGGTCTAGGCTGTGTAAGATAATGTTGACAAAAGGAAAACACTGCAGGTCTCTTGATATAGTGGTCTGTGGTACTTTGAGGAAGAGCAAAATGTTAGGGTAAATATTGCTGGTGGGCAACAGGAGAAAATAAGCAAAAAAGTGGTAGTTTTTTTGTCAGTGTCAGTCACCCCAGAACACTCAGCAGCCACCACACACCTTTATCAAGCAGACTTCAGAAAAAGACAGGTATTTCAAGGAATCCATACTTACCTTTACAACGGCAGAATGCCGTTTATCTTGAGTGGCAGCCTCTCACTTTCCCCAGGAGTGTGTAAGAGTCCCTGTCTCCTCCTACCACTCCTGGTCTCCTGCCTGCCAGTTCTGGGTGAATCTCTTGGGGAAGACCATCAGAAAAGCTGCAGCTGGCTGATAATGCAGTGAAGCAGGAGGAAAAGTGGTGTGAACAGAACATGTCACCCTGGTTATAAAAGTAGCTGGAATTTTAATGATAGATGAGAAAGTATAGGTGGGAGATAGGTGGAAACTAGTCAAATATAAAGAACTAAAGTCACAACGTTGTACATTGTCTTGCATATATTCCTTTATTTATTAGAATTTTACAGAAAAAAAAGATTCAAATCTCCTAGGTTTTTTTTTTTTTTTTAATTTGTAATATTCAAAATTACTGCAAACAAAAATCTCATTGAAATTCTGGGGAGCATTTTAGTTTAAAGGCCTTCCTGCTAAAGATATTTAGTCATCTAAGAAAAACACATGACAATAGTGATTTTCAAAAGCTTCTTGAAGACTCAACATGCATTTAAAATGTAATAGCAACTGGAGTTTTAGCCTTGGTTTTGTCATTTTAGAAAATAAAACCAACACACAAAGCTCTGGAATTCCAAGCATACTTCCAGGTACATTATAAATAGATGAATTATTTTTAACCTATGATTTTAATTTCATTTAGTTTTAATTTCATTTTTGTTACATACTGGAAGTGTTGGAAAGTTCATCTGATTAGTTTGCATGTATCATTCAATTAATTCTAATTCTGTTGAGGCTTTGAAAATACAGGCAGTCATAGCTGACTAGACATATCAGAAAGCTAAAGAACAAATTTTAAATTTTAGTTATTCAACAAAAGCTTATTTAATAGAGGATTCTTGCTCATAAATTATCATATCCTTCTGTTTAGAAAGCTTTATTTCACTAGAGCTATTTTGAACAATGCTGAGAATGATAAGAGCTGTATCCTTTATATCATCTTATATTTTATATTCAATATTTTTTATGGTCAATGTCTGCCAAGTGGTTTAAGTCAGAAAAATTGCCTGGAACATGTGAACATTAAGTTCCTGGTTTCTGGTTATTTACCGAACAGCAGTGATAATCTTTATTATTAGTGGAATAAACAGTTCTTTGCCTGGCTACAGATCCACAAGAGTGTGGAGAAGTGGAGGCTTTTTTTTTTCCTATAAACCTCACCAATATACCCTTTCTATCTACTCTGTCAGGACTGCATGGGTTCTTATACCAGTCAATTAACCACAGGTATCACCTGATTTCAAAAGGAATGAATCAATGGACAAAACTGACATTTTCATGGTCTCACTCTGTTTCTAATGTTCTGTTTGTGTGGGTTTTTATGTAGTACTCCAATTAGTATACAAATAGGTTTGTTTGGCAATCATTTCCTTCTGTATTTATAGTATTGATTTTCAGTCAAAAATGTACCCATGTAGGCATCTCTCTAGGTTGTCAGAAAATGTAGGCTGACTTTTCCACTGTAACAATAACAATGATGAATCAACCTTGTGCTTTATTGAGAGGAATGGCTTAAAGTACATGCAGTAGAAATTATGAGCACCATTTCCTATTCTACTACCAACAAAACTAGTAACAAAAATAACTTTGTTACAAAATGAGTTATTCTGTTCTCCCTAGATGGATGTTGGAAACAGTTGGAAATATATCCTAGACTCAGCAAATTGGAAATAAGCTTTTTAAAAATGGAGCATGTTATTAGAAAGGAAAATTTCAGTACAGATTAAAGGAGAATCGCACAGAAGGACACACTGTCAACTACAGAGTCTCCATCCACAAGGCTATTAAAATAATTGAAATCAGCAGTTAAAATTAGGAGGAAAAGTTATTTTCTTTTCACCATTTTAAAATGAGAACTACATTCTAGTACAACTTTAAATGAACAGAAGAGAGTATTCAAGCATTCATTCATAGCACTAAGAGAGTTGCAGCAAAACGTATCCTACCAGAAATTCTGATTCACTCTTTATTCTTTCTTTACAGAATGTGTATTTGTTCAGTGCTCTCCATTTTTTCCTATTCTTCTGTGAAATTCACAGATAAATCTATGCTGCTGGAGTGACAATGTGAATTTCCTTTTAGAGAAAGAATGAGAAATTAGTGACATGGTCCTTAGACTTTATCACAAATCTTTAAAATACTAAACAAATCATTGCTTAAATAGAAGAACAAGGAAATAAGAGAAATGGTAAGTTTTCTAGAGGTCTTATCTAAAATAAAACAGGCTACTCACAATACTGAATTTAAAAATGGTGAAGCATGTGGGGTTCTCATTCCTGCAAGAGAGTCTTCCAGAAATGCATTGAGTCATTTTGGAAGCATTTTCATTTCAGGCAAAAGTAGTCAGTTTGAGTGATGTCTGCTGTGCCCCAGACTCTGCTTGTGGCTCTTTGATTGCATATTCTGCAAATGAATGATACTGTTGATAATGGTATCTTGCTTGCAATGCCTCAGAGGCAGAGTGAGGTTTGCATTAAAAGAGGTTTGGTGTGAGATTTAATCTGCCAGACCACATCATATGCTGCTTTCCTCTTTAGATTCTGCCTCTATATAATTTTTCCTAATGCTGTTTGATTGAATTGTAAAGATAGAGATTTGTTATTAACAGATAGGTCTAGGCTGAAAACCCTCTTGCTGGTAAACTTGTACTTTTATATTTTCTTTCTTCTGGATGTCTTAATAAACACCAAGTGACCAGCAGTCTGGACATCACCTAGTACCCTTTTTCAATTTCACCAACAGAATTCATTGCTTTTAACCTCAAAACCTGTAGGGTCAATGAACTGTCTTTACCATTTGGTTACTTTTTATCTTTCAAAGTTTTGTGGCCTTGACTATTTTATATGAAGGTTATTGGAAACCTCTACTACTGATATAAGTAAATATATATACAGGACTTTTATTTTTCCTGGTTCAGTACATTTGCCAACATTTTGCCTTAGGATTTTCTGCCATCGGATTTCCTGCCATGTGATACAAGTGAGCTTCACAACGACACTGTGGCTTTGACAGCACTTAAAGAAATTAGTTGAGGAATAGAAGCAGAGACACTCATAATCTACTTGCAAATGATCTGTGAATAGGGGAAGCAGTGAAATCATCAAACAAATTATCTACAATGAATTATTCAAATTATAATTTGAAGTCTAAGTTGGAAAATATATTGCGGATTTCACAAAGGCTTTTTTCCCAGTATTCATCCTAATCAGCAGTTTACATGCATATACCTCTTCATGGAGAAGCAAATAGCTGCAACCTGCAAATATTTCATTCTTAACTAGGATCTTCTTGCCTACTCCGCCTTTCCTACCCCAGCTAGAAATGTAGATTTTTTTTCTAGTTATTCATGTATTTTGCTGACCTACCCATGCCTGAGACACAGGAGAAGTCAGGAGGCCATGTGGAAGTGCAAAAAGGAGCAGTATTTTCCCTGAGCTGAGTCTGTCCCTTCTTGAGTTGGATATACACAAGCCCAAAGCTGGGATCTGAAAATAGTTCATACTCGTACACCTTTGACCTTGTTCTTGTTCCTATAAAGAGGTACACATATGCTGGAAATCATAGATGCCAGAGGAAATCTTAAGAATCTTCCTGACATCCTTGATGCCAAAGTCAGGTTCTGTTTTGTATCTGCACTGCCTCTCAACACCCCTTATAAGGAGCATAGTTACTTAGGATTGTATTCCTGATAAGTAACTATTCCCTACAATTATTTCATTTTCTTGGCAGCAGTATTTGTGAGTCTTGAGTATTTTTTTTTTAAACAAAATCTGGAACTGATCTTTTTTGGCATCTTATCTGGCAACTGTGTTTCTTAGTCAATTTCTAGTGCTTCTGTTACTCTTGTGTTTAGTCTCAGAGTTTTTTGTTAGTTCGTTTGTTTCAGTCTATTTCATAGGGAACATAGCTTTTCTCATTCCTTTAAACTTTATAGACTGTGTAATAGTTCCTTCAGGCTAGACTGGTTGTAGGAATGTTGAATGATCAACGCTAGTGGAATATGTGTCTTCCACACATAGCAGAACAGTTTATCAAAGGAGATTTATATTGCCTCTATGTTTTGTGCATTTTTTAGATTTGGACTAGCACTACAGCTGTGAGCACCAGGAGCTGAGGAAGGGTGGTCTGACCCTGATCCACAGCTCCTCATGTCAGTGGTCAGTAGGCTAACTCAAGCAGGCAAAGGGCAATGCTCACTGGTTATAGTCCTATATTTTCCCAGGGCCTGTCCCATGTCTGCTACAGGCAGTAGGAACACTTCAGCATTAATTCCCTGGCTCCTGGCTGTGAGATCTTGGTGCAAAAGCGAGACCCACAGTGGCTCCCAGCTGGGCAGAAAGCCCAGGTTTCCTCTGTGTGGAAACCAGGTCAATTTGCTTTTGTGCTGAAGAAGGGTCAATATATCACTGGGAAGTACTCCCAGCTTCTGCAGTGCAGAGAGAGCCTGTGAGTCTTTCCATTAAATTTAACAGTGTTGTGAGTAGGCTGAAGAGATGCAAAATTTAGGGCTTTTTTTTTCAGAAAATTCCATCTTTGACCCTTTTCTCTTGCTGCAAGTTCTCTCTCAGCTGCTTTAATCTTCAAGAAGTTAGAGAAAACCACACTGTTAACTCAGTCAGGATTCCTCCCAGGGCATTTGATAATGTCTTTTCCTTTTTCTTTTCCTTTTCCGTTTCTGTTTCCATTTCCTTTTCGTTATTTTTCACTTATTTCCATACAATGTATCTTATCTGACCAGACACCATATCGGCGAAGGTGGTCTTCTTTGAGCTTGATGCTACCATGATTTGGGACTGTGGAACTCTCAGGAAGGAGTGCCCACCTGGAAGAGGATGCTGTCTCCTACTTAGAGCATATTTAATGGGCCTCTTGTGTTTTAGATTTTGTTTGAAGTAACTTTGTTCTCATTAAGTCTTCGTTTGATATTTCTAAACTCTCTCTTCTAAAGTTTTCAAGTGAAGCATATCAAGTGCAGTAGTGATGTCTTCTAACAGCTGTTGTAAAGATGTTACCTTTTGATATCTCCTTGATACTGAGGAATGAGCCAGAGGGATAAAAAACATGACTGAGGGCTGCAGAGAAGGGAAAATGAAACCTTGAGCCTTGCTTCTATTTTCTGAAATATTATTTGGTATTTTACTCAAGCAACATGAAAAGCATGATGACATTTGCCCTGTGTCAGGTGCCAGAAAATGTTATCCTCTCCCAACAATCTAAGACTTAAACTGTGATATTAAGTTCCACAATTTGGTTATTTCCATTACTGTTATGACAGTGCACTGAATGTCAAGGACCTTAGGTGTTACATTAGTCAATGTAATGAGCTGAAAGACACATGGTGATTTAATAGTATGTGATTAGATTGTCTATAGGTAGGGTATGATCAAAATGCTCTCATGATGGAAGCTAGAGATAAGCAGACATTAAGATTGAAGTTTAGGCTAAATCTTCCATTGGTGCAAAATGGTGATACAAAAAGGTGTGGAAGCCTTTAATGTTTTACAATTATGGCAGCCAAAGATCTAGCCTTGGGTATTATTTGGGGAGTGGATCCTTTTGGGTTATTTCTTTCTTAAAGTTAGAACATTTGGTCAAATAAACCCCACACATTTCTCTGTTAGTAGGAAAAAAAAAAAGAAGGAATATGTCAATTGATGATTGTATTTTCTGTGTTTTCAATCTATGTCAATCATTTCTTCACGTGACTTAGAGCACTTGTTTTCTCGAGCCTATGCACTTACCAAGACAGTTTTAACAGCTGCCTGTCTATACTGACCTACAAGAGCATCCGTTCTTTCTCTGTGTCTCTCGGTCACATTTTGGACTAGTACATCTTCACTTGCCATCCTAAGTTTCCCTTATAGGCACCGGAGAGAAGGAGGCACAGGAATGAGGTGATTCACCCAAGTCGTGCTAGATGTCTCTTCTAGGAGATGAGTATGGGGTTGTCTATTTCACCCGGTATGTAAGGCTGGTCTACATAAATGTCAATACAAGCTTTTTATTTGTACTTATCAAATTATTGTCTTTGACCAAAGCCATCTGGTATCCAGCAAGGACAAAAACTGCTGATGTCTGAGGTCCTGTCAACTCATCTTCTTGGTACATATGGTGCTAAAAAATTGATACAACTTAGCCGATAGAGTGCCTCAGGTCTAGAGCGTCAAGATTTTTTACTTGCAGAGAAACATTGCATCTGTATTTCAAATCATAGGGGAGGCCAGTTTTGAAGTATTGGAACCTTCTAGGAAGTGAATTGCATTTCCTTGGCTTTAGCTCTTCTAGACTGGCTCTGTCTTGCATAATTGTTTTGTCCAGATGTACTTACTCCATCTCTGTCATTTCAATGGAGACACCATCACTGATATAATTCAAAAGATAGAAACGAACAGCTGAGATGCCACCAAGAACGATAACCTGAAATGCAAGATGAAGATGGCCAGTCCATACCTGCTTGCTTTGCCTTGAATCAGTGAAAGACTAGTCATAGTAAATGCCATGGGGAAGATTTTGGGAACTGTTCCTCATGGAGAATAGCTAGTTGTCTCCACTCTATCCACGCCATGTGTTGGAAAAGTGCTTTCTACAAGTGAGCCAGGAAATGCTGTGGCTACTGCAATGAGCATGAGCAGTGGGAGCATGAGCATGAGAGACAGTAAAAACTCATTAGCCTCCATCTTAGCAATAGAATAAACAAAGTGGATAAAGCCTTCTTGTCTGTGAAGTAATTACTCTGGTTGTCACCCTTGGGAGAGCCAAGTCTCTCTCTGTTAGCTGTGACTCCACTCTGTTTCACAACAGCCAAGGTTTCAGCTGGCCATTTCTCTGCGTAACAGGGACAGTTCTGGGTAGCCTGGGGAAAAATATTGCCAGTAATTTGTGCCTTCAGCATTCAGGAGTCCATTCCTCAGACCTGGCAACCTCCATCCATATCTCCACTCAGTACGGCATCATATCATTGATATGATGACATATCAAGACAAGATTCTCCAATGTCCTTCCAAGAAGGGCTGAAATGGCACTTTTGCAAGGGCAAGAGGGATTTGTATGCTGCCTGAACACTGGCAATCAACAGAAAATGTTCAGGCTGGCAGTGGGACAGGTAGGAAATGCCTAGGCTTATGGGATCTCAGAATACAGGCATAACTGATGTATTGTGCAATGCATAGTGTTACAAGGATAGTAACTCAATCTAACTGTAACACTAAAGCTCTCCTTTACGAGCACAAGGAAGATAACATGACAAAGACAAAAAAAAGTAATGTAAAAATGGGAACAGAAAAAAGGAGCACTGCAGCAGCACAAGAAGCATAAAGATGTGCCCAGGAAACATGACAGACAAAGAAAGAAGCAAGAGACTTCACTAATGTTGTGGCTGGATTGAGATGAGGACTCTGCTGTGCATCTCAGGATGGCTACCGTTATAATGTCTTAGTCCATATAAAGCTGGACTGTAATTACCAATCTGATTCTGTGTTTTGCACCTCTTAGCCAAGTTAGACATAATTTCCAGTTCTAGAGAAGAAAACTTACACCTTGAGGAACAGGCTTAGGATAAGGATAAGGAGAATACCTTTATGACTGCTCTGTTTTCCCCCACATCTCCATTTCATCCCCATTAATTTTTGCAGGTTTTTTGTTTGTTTGTTTGTTTGTTTATTTGCTTTCCCCAGGCACCAAACTATCACTCATTTGAAATATTCACATAATGAAGTCACTCAAGATTGGGGAGCTTTTTTCAAACTGAAGAAGTTAAATGGACATTGAATATGGCTACCTAGACTATGTTTGTTAGTTCTTTTACCTAATTCTATGAAAATATTTGTTTCAAATCAGTTCTGATACCTCTCATGCCTTGTTAAGTCCCTGTTCAAACCCTCCTCATCTGACACTAGTGGAGTCAAAGCTATACTAAAAATAAATCTAACTCCAAGGCAAAGGATGCCTTCTTTCAAGATTGTACCAATGTAGTTCTATTGTTTGACCAGTGAGAGGCCCTTAGAGATCATCAAGCTGTCACAGCTACAGCATTTTAAAATAATAATTAGGATTCATAAAGTGCACTTTATCCTCAGATCTCAAAGCTCTTGAGAGAGTTGAAGGAATGTCTCTGGTGCCAATTTTACAGACTAGAGATGTAGATAACAAATTTTGTTTGTAGGCAACAAATAATTTGAGATGCTACAAAGTATAAAGAATTATTTAAAAATATATAAAAAAGAATGAATGAAGGTGGAATGTCCCTTCCCTCACAAATAATAACATCATGTTCATATGAACATGAACTTTTATCATTACTTTTTTAAACACTTGGCTTGTCCCAACAGTTGCTTAAGGAAATTTATTTTAATAGCAACTTTTTTTATGTGTTCTCATTCACATAGTTACATTGAAGAAAAATAAGTTGTGTTTAATCTTGTTCCTTCTTGGCTCCAGACAACCAAATATTCAATAAAAGCATTTTGTCCTTCCCCTTTGAAGAGCTACTTCAAACACTGGGCTGTTCTCGTAACTTTCTGGATTTCTCTCTCCCTTTCGATTTGTTTTATTAATATATGTTTGAAATAGAGAAACTCCTTGTTTAAAACTGTCCTTGTAGTAGCTGTGATTTAACCTGAAAATGTCTCTGCAGCCTTTTCAGCCAATTTAGTTGCTAGTAAAAAATGGAAAACCTGCTGAGAATTTTCCTCTTTTGTAGATGAGCCAAACTTTGTTCTCAGCTGCATCCAAGAAACCTTACCATGATGTTATTGGCTGCACATAGAGCTAGAAAGTGGGGAACTCCCAATATTGTGTTGGAAAGAAGAAACAAGGCAGAGCCTCACCCCGCAGCCATCTTTTGGCCGTGTTCACTGATTTTATCTCAAATCTTGGGGGAAAGCAACTGTGGGTTGGTTGTCTCAGTAGTTTTCTCCCTGCCCAGTCAGAAGCAAAAGCAGAGTCACCTGCAAGACAGAAAGCAGTTTAGCATATGCACCCTGAAACAAGTCTTGAGACATATTGAGAATAAGGGAAGCCCTCCTGAGTGGAGGTTCCACTTGGTGACTCTGGGGCATTTTCCAGGCTTACCAAGAACTGCATGAACTAAATATAAGCCTTATCTTCGTAGACTTTAAATACTGGAAATTTTGGTGAACTTATAGGTTAAAAGTGTACATATAGTGAAAAATTTTGTTGTTTTGGCAAAAACAAGAGAAAAAAATTACAATAATCAGCTGGTTATTTTAAAGGGAACAGTGCAACATTGCATGTAATCAGTTGGTTATTTAAGGGGGATCAGGGCAACATTGCATGCTTCTTTGAGACGGGCAGTAGGTGATTAGGGCAAAAAAGGCAGATAAAAGACTTGTTATGGCATGATTCTGGCACTGTAGTAGCAGATGGATAGGTTGATACTCTGAGAGTGTGCAGAGGAGCCGGAAGCTGACTAAGGCTGGGAACATTGCTCTGAATTGGAAGGGTCCATTAATTCTTTAGAAGCAGCAAGAGATTAATGTAGGACCTGGTCTAGATAACACACATTCATGTATGCATGTATGTAGCCTTCCAAGACATTCCTCTGGAAATTTGACCATGAGAACTCCAAATGGCAACACTAAGCTTAATATTCAGCTTTTGCATCATCTGCATGCGTTCCAGATGCTATAAAGTGTTAGAAAGCAGAACATTCATGGCTTCCCAGATGGAATGTACTAAAGAATAAAGTACTATTATGAAAAAAAATGCTTTTACTAGAATAGTAAAATGTTCCAAAGTTCTGAAATATTCTGAAGGTGTGTAAAAGAATTTATGTTAGGCAAGATCATGTTTTCCTTATCTTATATGTTCAGGTATACAAACTAACTAGAAATGTATCCATTAGCAATGGATTGAAATTATAACTTTATGTTTGTTGAAACTGTCTTGAACTGATGAGCTGCAATATTTACAGTTTCTTTTCAAGGCATCAGTTTGACTAAAGGTAGAAGCCTCATCCTGAATCTCCAAAATTCATTAGCAGAAGTAAAACTCACTGTTGCCTGCTTATTAGATAAAGAGTTTAAGTTGGAATGAACTTTCTGGAAAATGCAGATCTCTTTGCATGGTTAGTTGTTCTCATTCTGGAGTTTTTCTCATTCTGGAGTAAATAACACTCCAGGGCTTTTCAGGTAAGCTAAAAAAAGCCAGCCAGGCAGGATGGCCAGAAACTCTTAAAAAGAGAGGTCATTGCAAAGAGGGTTGTTGATGAGGGAGAGGCAGGCAGGCATGGTAGACCTACTTGCCAGTGTCACTATTTTCTTGCCAAAAATATAGGATGTGGGGATTTTCTTATCGGTAATAAAACAGGATGCCTCATATCAAATTGTCAGTTTAGTATTCTCATCTGGTAAATTTCACACAGAGTATCAGCTTTCAGATGGATGCTTAATGGCCGTTTGGATCTCTTCTGCGCTCAAACAGCATGGTTTTAAGCATCTAAGTATGGTTGTGAGCAGTTAATTCCAGATATTGCCTTTATAAAACATAATGGTTAAGGACTAATGTAAACAGCCCTGTGGGGAACATGACAAAAGTGGCTAGAGCACAAAGGAGTTAAAGAAAGTGAAGGCACTAATCAGCCAGAATAGCCCTTGAACTTGCAACAAAGTTTACATGTGCTAACCCTGAGCCAGGTAACAGTTTCAAGGGGAAAAGCGAATAAACCAATAAATTCTGCTTTAAGGCTGCCGAGATGTAGAAGTACACCACATAACAGGCAGCAATTTAACAATTCTGATTACAGGGTGTAAGATGTCACAGAAATTAAAAAAAAAAAAAAAAAAAAAAAAAAAAAAAAAAAGGCCAAGCACACGGCAGCTGAACCTGTTTGAATGGATTCCTTATGCAGGAGATCCATGTAGATGGAGTCTGCATGGTTGCTCTTCTTTTCATGCTTGGCATTCCCTGTGGGACAGATCTATTTTGAAAGGAGTGAGGAGGACTATGGGCTGTGAAGAATACAGCAGAGGTGAAAAGCAGGAAGATCAAGCTGAGAAAGTATCCTGACAAAGAATAAGAGTGAAGAGAAGGAAGTATCTCCTTTATTTTGAGAACTACCAGGCCTGATAAGAGAGAAGTCAAGGAGAGAAGTGCAGCAGAGGCATATGCAAAAGAAGAGTATTTAATAAAGTTGTAGTTTACTCCTATATTGAACTAGAACAACAACAGAGACCAAGCAATCTAGTCCCTACCTCTGTCCAAGACTGGATCACTTATATCCTTCCTCATCTACTCTTGCGTAAACTAATCTCAGGAAAAATCTCCAGTGATGGACAGGCTATATCAAAACTGAATAGAGCAGATTTTACATATTTTGCATGTATCGCAGGATCTTCCTATTTATATAATGTTGCCTTACTTTTATTTTTACCACATACAATCTTTTGTCAACTTTAGTCTCATGATCACTGCTAGATCTAAATTGGAAAAATTAGAGTGCAGCTAGGTTCTCTCTGTACTGTCTTTGTGACTATTTCTGCTTGTTCTGCTAAATATCACCACATTTTCCAGGCTTTTTTCCCCCCAATTTGTCATGATAATTCAGATTCTTCACTCAAATATGCTTTTAGCTATGCCTAAATTAGTGTACGTTGTAGAACTCATAAGAGCAAACTGTTATCAGCTAGGTTATTACTCAAAGTATTGGACAAAACCAGATAAAAAAAGGCTCCTGCTGAACCCTGATTGTTTTTTAACAAATAATTGCTGAAAGTGTCTTTCCAAATATTATTTTCACAACAGTTTTTATTCACAAAATAAAAGTTTTATCTAGTCTACATATCCTTAGCTAGCATAAAAACCTTTTAAAAAGTTAAGATATACAGCATCTAGTACCTTCTCCCTGGTCTGCAAGTTTTTTTTACCCTCTCACAGGAGATAATTAGATTGCTTTGATACAATTTGTTCTTTACAAATCATATTTAGTTGCTGAATCATTATAAACTTGCTTGTGCATTAAAAAACAGTAAAAATTGCTTTTGTACATGCCTGCAGATTACTACTACTTTACTTAGGTTTTTGCTTTTAGCTAGCTATTTTATTAAATGAGAAGCTAATGAAAGGAGTTAGAGGAGGTTTCTGTTTCCTATCATCCACCAGCAAATTCAAGAGTCAAAGGAGGTGACACCCTTGGCCTTAGAATACCTCCTGTTTATCTTTTATACTCCCAATCTTGCTTTACTACCTGTGCTTTTATGAACTTTCTGGGGGAAGTGTAGAATTTGCAATCATTGCTTTAATAGAAATCTTAAAGAGATGTTCTGGCATTTATCTGGTTTATATCCATTGGAGAGAATCGTTCAAAAATCCCAGACTGTGCACAAAAAGCTGTGCTGTTGCATCCTGGGAGATCATGCTTCCCCTGGGCACCCTGAGGCATATATGAAGACATAGATTACTCAGGGGTTCCTATGTTGTTTTATCTGCATTCACTGTTGCCAGATAGATGAGTGTCCTTGTTTTTATCTAATTAAACTTACTGCATGTCACAAACAGGAATAATGACCAAAAAAAAAAAAAAAAAAAAAAAAAAAAAAAAAAAAAAATTAAACAAAAAAAAACCAAAAAAATAAAAGTA
>JAVCKT010096403.1:0-13139 GCA_032273925.1 Rhynchotus rufescens
TGTATTGTTTTCATTCATATTTATTATTTTGTTAGCCAGCTTTATATATCCAGTCTTTGATAGGAGTTAGGAAGCTAACTTCACTATTAACACTTCTCTTAATAGTTTATATCCCCGGAATTTTGTTATTTTGAAATCTGTATTTTGTATTTAAATATTCTTTCAGAGATGTTCTTACATTGGTTACTTTTAGTTAGTAGATTATTTAGTTAGTAGAATATTTAAGCAGTGGAACTACCATATTAATAAAAAACAAAACCAAATTATTATAAAACAAAGGTTTAAATGATATCACTTTCAAATCAACTACAATTTTTAACATTGTGGTTACACTTCCAGTTACTGATACCTTAAAATATTCATTAGGGAGATTTTTTCAGCTAGTTTTATATTTGCAGTAGGAAGATACATTCAGACTAAAAAACTTATTTGAACACATTCCGCATTCATCATTGCCCAATTTCATTGGGCTTTGCTTTTGCAGGGAATGGTGAAATGATAATATTTCCCTAAAGCTGGGGTTAAAACAACATGAGAACAGAAATAAATAAATAATAAAAGGCCACAACAGGAGGATTTTGACACCAGACCCCTTTTTTCAATGTAGCCTTTCAGACGAGAGATGGAGAGCTGATGCATCCTGACTTCCACTAAGTAGATAGATCATTTCTTACAGCCATAGTCCACAGAGCCAAGTATTTCCACATGTACTCCCATTGCTACAAGAACTCCTCAGTGCTCTTTAGCAGTAGTTCATCTTTAAGTATGGTTGAACATTCGCTAGGCTCCTAACAACAAAATCTCAGCATGGAACAAAGGGGCTTTTCCTTTATCTCCAGCCATTGTGAAAACCACTCAGATACACAAGCGTCACAACCATCTCTGTATTTTATAGCAAAATGAAACTGCTTCTCTTGCCCCCTCAATTTTTATCTGTGTCTTTGGTCTGCAAAATACATCATAGCTTAGTGTGAAGTTTTAAGAGAAAATGAGGCTAGTCTGCACCTCTGTCCTCAGAGCGTCCCTGAGGTACATTTGCTCACCATTCGAATGCTTCATAAACAGGCATCTTCTGTCTGTGGTGTTTAAAATCTGGGTTTCTAGCGAAACTTTTTTGAAAGCCAAGATGGCACTGTTAAATACTGAAATCCAAGGCACTGACGGTCAGACTAGCTGCTTTTTTTCCTCCCTTACAGCCCTGACACAATGTCTCTCTTTCACACTTTAACCCAAAGGGCTTTCATGAGTAGCTTCAGAAGCCTGCAGCTAAGACAACAGAGTCCCAGATCTCGTTGTTACCCTGGTCCCTAGCTGGCAGATTTACTGGGTAAGAACACAGCAATAGAATTACACCCTGAAGAGCCTCTTCGCAGGCCCCGGTTCTCGCGTGCTGTCAGGCAGAATCCAGCATGACGCACCGTTACAAAAGACCCTTCCAAAGGGGCAAACATCTATCCTGAGCCTCAGACTGGAGCCTTCCCAGGGTTAGCCTGTTACAGTGAAATCAAACCTCAACCATGATTTAGAAAAACAATGCCTGGCGTAGGATTAACAAGCCATTCTGCAGCAGCAAGCTTTAAAGGGCTGGCTGGCATCCTATAGAGGACACTATTATGCAGTCTGCTTCAGCCCAACGCCGCTCGTATAGCAAATACTCTATTTTTGTTCCCACATTTCTTCATTACTAATGACATTAGCATGATAACAGGATCTGTGACAGTGAGGAAAACTGTATGAAAGTTTACAGTTTTACTTCACAGGACATCATGCAAGTGGTGTCTCGGATTTTATTCTAATTTATTCTGAACCTGCTTAAGTTTTGCTTTGAATTCCAAGTCAACTGCATCGAAGCTAACCATGTCAGCCAACATTGCCAAAAATCTCACAGCGGAGCATTCCGCTTTATCCTTGTTACTTTCAAACAATGTCACCAAACTCCTCAAAGATCACAGAATTGCAAAATATTCAAGGTTGGAAGGGACCTCTAGAGATCCTCTAGTCCAACCTTCCTGCTCAAGCAGGCACACCTACAGCATGTGGCACAGGGCGGCATCCAGGCGGGTTTTGAAGACCTCCAGAGAAGGAGACTCCACAACCTCCCTGGGCAGCCTGTTCCAGTGCTGCAGATGGAGCTATCCTTTTAAGATAGGTCCACCAAACTAATTAGTGCCCAAAGGAATCATCACTCACACGAGGTGGACCTTCATTCCTATGCCAGGAGTCTCAAAGGAAGAGCAGAGCATAGACAGTGAACTCTGACTACCAACAAAAACTTCAATAAACCTTGGAAGCGCTCAAGTGCCACTTTAGTTCTCTCCTAAATGCAAAACCTGTCACTCATGTCTGCTCAGGTGTATTTAGAAAAGGATATCTACTTGGTAACATTCAAACCTCTCTACTCAGAGCATCATCTAAATTCGAGCTTTCTGACACAATCATTGACCTATTTCACTGCTTTGTTATTGTATTCTCAGGGGGACATTTTGACTCAGGTGAATATAAACAGTGAGATTAAGATGACTTTTGAGGTTCAGGCACCTCTCTTGGAATGCACAAAATAAAATGGGAGGTTTGGATAGCTGTGAATTTGAGGAGACTGCCTATCCACCTTAAATAAGGGTTATGTAAGGACATGGAGTGTCATAAATTAAACCTATTTGCAGAACTGTTCAAAAGTTCCACCTCTAGGTTTCAATTGCAAAGTTTTAGTTTAATCCAAATTGAGATTTTAATTCTGGGTTTGTATTTCTTTGGTTTTAGCTGGTCTAAAAGATTTTTTTTAAATATATTTTATTTGCCAATATAGGAACTCATTTTCTGATCTATGACAATGTCTAAACAATCAGATTTGGGATCAGAACAGCAAAAGAAAAGAAATTTTAAAATTCCAAATCCTAAATCTCTAACACTGAATGGCAAACAGACGATTTTTTTGAGACGTATTTGTTCTATTTTATTGCTTAGTGATTTTAAGACACTGCAACAGAGAAAATAGCTCTGCAGTGAAACTACATTCAAAGCAGACATGAATTTTGTACATCACAAGACAATTCCCTTCAGTCACGGTTTCCTACACTCTGGGAATGCTAATGCACCCCAAGCCACGGGGCCGTGTCTAAATAGTTCACAGCACTGACTTATCTCTTCTTTCAGATTGGTGTCTAGGACTAGTCTGAAGATGAGAAAGCTCATTCCAATTCATAGAAGAGAATTAACATAGAAATTACAAACTCTGCTTTTGATGATGTTCTACATTTATGGCCATCTGACAAGTACAATAAGCATGAATTAAGAGAGAAGGAACAAATGTTTGCTTACCCCACATATCTTGCGGAAATTTTGAAGATAATTTTCGTAAAATCATACAGACCTCATCTGCTCAGCAAAGAAATGAACACTTTTACTGTAAAATCATGCATTCATTCTCTCCTTACCACCTTAGACTTTCACAGTTGCACATTATATAGACTTAGTTACAATCACAACATACTTCAGTAATTCATAGACCTTTCCAGTGATTTCACATAAATGGACAAAGTTTTGCCTGTTCTTTTTCTCCTTTGTATTAAACTCCTCAGGCTACTTGCTTGGAAAGCTGCCATTTTTGAAGTTCACCAGATTTAATCAAGAATGAAAAGAAATATTCATTCAAACCTTGGAGAAATGGTCTTTCAATCATCTATAAAGAAATCTTAAATATTTTACTGTCTTCAAGATTGGAAGATTATGTAGAAGACCATACACTGATGGTTTTGAAGTTTCTGAAGAGCTTGCTCAAATTGAAATAGTAGCACCACCTTGACTGCTGATTTCATTTTTTGTCTCCAGCAATATCAGAGATAAATTCTTACAGGTATAGTTACCTGTAGAAGTAGAAAAGAACAAGGGTCTTGCCCCCAACCCCAACAGGTTCAACTTCATGACCCCTTTTGTTTTTGCACAAACTACCTGCATGTTTAAATCCAGTGTACAAAAGCATCACCACCATGCAGGACTCCAGCGCTATAAGAAGGTGCTGCAGAAGAGGGACTGAGCACTGCTTTCTCCCCATACCGCTACAGCATTGTGCCACAGCACACATTAAAGTAGCTGGCAATCACAGTAGGGAAACTGAGGCAAGAAGAAAGACCAAATATAAGTTGTACAAAAGACTAAATGGAGGTCTAGTAACTCCCAAGCTACATGCAGGTCAAAATAATTGTTTATCAGGCTTTTATTTTTCCCTGGGTTCAAAAAGCATGATCACGTGACCCATACCCATGAACGGTTCAGCCTGACACAGGATAGGGAAAGCAAAAAAATACATGAGGTGTGAGGAAGGTGTGGATTCAACACAGGAAAACAAATCACCCCACTGTTAAGACAATGGAATTTTACTCTCAGATGACACTGACTCATACTGCCGCCACGCTACTCTTCAGTGAATAATATTTCCCCACCTGTAAGTGCTGTCCATCCCTACATTCATTTCATTTGAGCAAAATTTAATTTAAGCAAATCACAGAAAGACAATATCATCTTCAGCTGGCAAAATACATTTGCTGTATTTCGCAGCATCATGAGCAGTGCACCTGACAGACACTGAGCCTGAAACCCTATGAATTTCAGAAGTTGTGATAGAAACAAAATTCTCTACTTTAAAAAATGCACAAAAGTGAGAAGAAAGTATGCCTAGCAGAAGTGTTCTTATAGACAAAAGCTGCTTTGAAATGCTGAACAGTATTTGCACAAAACTAATGAAAAAAAAGTCACCTCCTGACCCTCCCCTTTGGAGGGGCAGAAAGCCATAATTCTGCACTTAGCCATGCACCATCCAGCAGTAAGCCTGCCATCAGGCCATTCACGGCTCCAGAGATTTATTGACTGCAAGACCATGAAAATACTGAATATCTTGAATCACTTTCTAAGTAGTCAACCTTTTTTCTTTTTTTCTTTTTTTTCTTTTTTTTTCTTTTTTTTTTTTTTTTAACCAATACATTCAAAAATCAAATTCCAACAAAACAGTAGTACTTACTAGAATTCCGTGCTATGGCAATTCCATAATCTGCAAAGTGGAAAATAGTGTTACCAGACACTCATTAAAATATTTTGAAATGACAGCAAATCAGTCAGGTAAATGACAGCCAGGTAAAAAGTCATTCTGAGCCCAAGATTCATCTTTTGTTTTTCAATTTCTACTTGTATCATCTAAAAGTTTCCTCAAGAATTTCATCTTCAGGATATTTCTGATTAGTCACTTTCTGCACGTGAATGCACTGAAAGAACATATATGCCACATGTTGAGCTGCAAGAGAAATCAGAACTCAGAAAATATGACCCTATAGGGACTGCACTATCTCCAGCCTAAGATTTTTTCTGTCATAGAGAACATGAAAGTTTTACACACCTATCACCTAACTTGTCAAAAAGATACGTTTCATCTCTCAGAGGAGTCTCTAGTAGTCTGAAAATATGCTGACCTTTAAGTCACTATTTTTAGTAGGAGAGGTTTATGATTTTAGCAGGAAAAAATGCTCTGCCTATAGTAGTAAATCAAACATGCCCATGGACATAAATTAGACATGCCAGCTAGCACAAAAGAGCCCACAGGTAGGCTAATGAACTCCCTTAGCCTCCGAATCACTGTAAATACACGTTAGAAATGGCTCTGTCCACATTCAGTTCTGAGCTGTGACAGGGAATTGTGCAAGAATGTGCTAGTGAACTGCCACAGTCCTGCTAGGGAGCAGTCTGTCAGCTTCCTGGTACAGGGAATGACTCCTAGTTTAGAAGATCAGAGGGAGAACAAGTTTATTAACTGACTGGTTGGTGAACACTGTTGTAGGCATGGGGTAAGAGGCAGCGCTGGGCAGGGACAGCTCCCCAAGCTCTCAGTCTGCAGAGCTCCAGCAAGACCTGTGTAAACCTGGTCTGAGGACCCTGGTTCAGTAGAGGTTTGGAATTCAAGGTCAGTCACCACACAAACATCTTTTGTGTTTGGAGCAAAAACAGGACACAAACATTTAAAAAACTACTTCCCTGAAGGCAGGAGGTGCTAGGTTATGCAGTAGTGCCCTCTAACACCAGTAGAACTATGTAAATAGTGGACATGGTGCAACACTAATGTGGCTGTTAGAGAAGACCTAGAGAGAGCAAAGATGATGTTGCCCCACTTCCTTGACTGTCCATACAGCACATGCACCAACCTTTACTAGTCCCATCCCGCTGCTCAGTTTAGTCCAGCCTCCCCACGGAGTGCACAACAGGTTAACCTGGTTGCATTTCAGAACAGCATTTCTGCTTCGAGAACATCATTACCTGTCAAAGACTGTGTCACATTAGCAGAGAGCTCAGATTAATCCTTGGAGCATCTAACACCCTGTGTGAGGTTCAGATGGACAACCACAATCTGAATCAACTAGAAATTCATGCTTACTCCGAGTGGTGCATCTGCCCAGCACATTCCTGATGTATAAGCTTCCATCGGCATTTCTTTTATTGTTCCCAAATACTGTTAAACATCACAGAGAAGTACATTCTTCAAGCTACAGAGTACTAGACCTGTTAAAAAGTTCAGCCTGTGTTTCCAACACAATTAATAGAACAGTTAACGCCCCCTTACCTCAATTTGCAAACATGCTTCTCTGTTTTTGAACAGGCTACAGTTTTATCAGGGATTATTTCTCCAAATTCAGTAAAAATCAGCCAGACCGCAGGTAACGCTACATTTGACCTACCCACTACTGTTATTTCCACTATACTAAATACCTTTCCTGGCAGCACAGACCTCAGTCAGGGAGGACAACCTGAAGCAGCAAGCACCTGTCATGCAAAAATTGGTACCTGCTGTCAAAAAGAATTAACCAGAACTGTGGATAAAGCACAGCAAGATCCTTGTGGCAGGTATGACCAGATGCATCAGTGTATTATTTGCCAGACCTCCCAGCAGAAAGTCATGCTGTACTGAAATGCATAAGACAAGCTGCAAGTACCATAACTGGATTCTAAAAGAGAAATTACAATCAGTCTTATTGTATTCACTCCAGATGGTGTCTTCCTGTGTCAATTCACTGGTCCAGCTCTGCAGGAATGCTTCAAGAGTGCTGCAGTATCTCACCACTTCAAAGGGGTCCATGTCCCTATTCATAACCATCCCCTCTGCTCCCAGCCCCACCTGGAGCTCTGCTAGTACTGACGTGAGGGAATGCTCTTCTCCAGCCAAGCCAATTGCTCCCAGCTGGGAGCAATCCTACATGTTACTGTTGGACAGAAGAAGTGGCAGCTGTACCACTTTCCTTGGATGAATTTAATGCCTGCCACCTCCAGGCACCATCGAGAGGAAGAAGCCTCCGAGGCAGCTGTCTCCTGTTCTCTTGTGAAAGAGCAGCTACCCCACAACAGCCTGTTTGGGAGAGCTTCAGAAAGGGCATCTCTGCTTCACTTACTGTCTTGTCCTCGCTACATACCTGGAGTTCAGCCTGGCAAGGAGTTTAAGAAAGAGTTAAGGACATTATAGTCAACATGTAGGTATTTAACTGGAAGAGGATTACAATAGAGAAGAGCTTTCACATGGACTTTACCTGACACATAGACAGAACCTCAGAAAATGCACCCTGCTGGGGTTTCTTTTGTTAAAGAGCTCCCAAGTACCTAAAACTTAAACCCCTACTTCAAGGAAATATTAGAATCAAGAGCATATCAGCAGACACTGCCATGAGGGAGTTTTAACTGTCATGAAATATTGCCAGCAGGCTTTCAAAGCAGGAAAAAAATTCAACTTGAAGGAAAAGAAAAAAAGAGAAAAAAAAAGAAAAGAAAAAGAAGGAAACCTTGGGGAGGCTTTGTGTCTGGCCGTTGTAGAAAGTAAGGTTATTGGTAATCATGTCAAGCATCATGAACAAAGAGTTCAAGTTGTCATGAAACTGGGCCTGTAACCTTATAAAGCTTGTAAAAGTTTAAACTTTCAACGGATAAATAAGAAGACTCTTGGAAGCTATAGGCCAATTACTACACATCTAGATGTAGCAAACATCTAACATTACTGATAACAACATGGACTTTCTGTCAAGATTAGTAGAGAGATCTTCACAGAAGCCGAGAAAGTAAAAAAAAAAATGAAAAGAAATAATACATCTGCCATAAGACAACAGAATACTTGTTTGAGCTTAAAAAACACCACACAGTCCTAACATCAGATCATTTGAACTACCCAGAGATGCAGCAATGGATGTAATGATACTTCTCATCATGCAGGTGCACAAGCACTAATTAATCTGAACTCTGACTAAAAAAGCAGAAGTAACTAAGCAAAACAAGGCACGACGTACGAAACAGCCACTTGGCTTCCATATCAGGAACATGTGAAGTTAACAGTATCAAATCTAAGATCTGTTACCCATCAACCCACAGGCCTAGAGAAAAATTCAAGGACTGAAATTGGTAGTTATCAATGTCATGCCCTAGGGAGACCTAAAGGAAGCTCAGGATTTGGCTGAGGAAGTATAGAAGGACAAAGGGGAATTAAAAAAAGAAAAAAAAAATATTTTTATGACCTCCCCCCCCCAAAAAAGACAATCTAGATACAATAAAACAAAAGAGCTTGATGACATTTGATTAAATGCAGCCTTTTCAACACTGCCAGCTCTATCTCTAGCAGAAAGAGTATACATCCATCTTTCCAGCTAGCAAAGTGAATCAATAAACAAACAAAAGCAAAGCAAGAATTCATTCCAAGACAGACCATATAACAATACAAAGCATCACACTAACAGAACACTCTTGGATATGGTGATTTTCTGTATTTAAAGGTTGTTATTTAATATGAATTACTAAAACTGTAAAAAGATTATGTGGGAAACAATTTAATTCAGATGTAATCTTCAGTTTTGTAAAAAAAAGAAAAAAAAAGAAAGAATGTGGAACAGAAAAGAGATTTGTACCATTCTGGAGCACATATCAGATGATTCCATTTGCTTTTACCTTAATGGCATGCACACACTCAGAAGAAGAGATGAATAATTGCTGTTTTCAAACTTCTGGTTTCTTGGGTTTAGATTTCTGCTTTAAACTCTCCTCAGCACTTACTATTTGAAAATCAAGTAAAATCATTATTTTTGGAACCTGAGTATGTTCATCAGTCCATCAAAGGACAATGGTACAAAAAGTACTGCCAAGTACTGACTGCAGTAGTTCATCTGAGAGGGAGGGATCCCCAAAATTCCTACTCAACCTGCCCTTTAGGACAGACCCTTCTGCAGTGAACAGTGATGCTCCTGGGAGATTTAACATCCTTGGCAGGGCTGTTGTGTACTGAAGAAGAGTCTGGAGTGCACGGTGCACTTTAGTCTGCTGACACAGGACTCGACTAAAAATAACACTGGTAGCCTGGACCTGCCAAGCACGTTGCATTTGAACTCAAGTTTGAGACACCCAGATGCCCTTATGAGAGAATGACAAATGATCAAGTCAAAGGGGTATGGCCCCTGAAATTCATATATTAGCAATAAAGTTCCTCTATTTGTCCTGATATAACTGTTGACTGGCGAAGGGAATCATTTGATTTAAGTAGAAGGATAAAATGGAGAAACTAGCTTAACAGTATTTTTACTTTCTACTCCAATCATTTCAGGTTTCAAGCTATTTGGAGCTCAGTTTTCAAATATCCAAATTTCTAAAATTAAAAGAAAGTCCATTTATAGCTAATATAAATAATATAAACAATAATTTAAAATATTCCAATTGGCAAGCTTTCAAAAACAAGAGGGGAGAGGGTCACTTAAGAGCATGGAGCATCCCTCCCTGATGGATTTTTTGACTGGTCTTTTTCTCAAATTACTTCTCATCTTTTTTTCCAAACATCTCTCTCATCATAGGTCTTTTTCCTGAGTTGACCTTAACTTTTCTTCACCTTTGCATGGTCATTCAGTTTTCAATCTGATAAATAGGATCACTTGCAGTATATAATCGACACACTGGTTAAAGGAACAAAGATGCGCTTCAGTTTTAGTTATTTGCTACTTCCTCTGTCCTTTTAATGCTCCCCCATCTTATTTCTTATCAAGAGAGGCCAGCAGAAATGTTTTGCAATATAAGTAGCAAATTATCCTAGATAATCTAGTTAGGGAAATCTCACTGCTTTACCCCTTTACTGCACTGCTGTATGCAGAAGCTATGGAAACAGAGTTAGCCTTTGTCTTTTAAGCTTATATAAAATATTTACATCTAGATAGGAGATATTTCTGACAATAGGACAGCAGATATGTCCTGTCATTAACTGTGAGCATTCAGTGCATTCCCCTGGTAAAAAACACTTACAAGTGTGACAAAATTAAATCTCCTGGCAGATGTCTAGTGGGAAGTGGCATCAGACTGAGTGCAAACACAGCTGAAAACAGTGACATTTTGTTCTGTATCATAGATGATAACAGCCAGTAATGAACTGAGATTCTTTTGTTATTTTTCTCTCCTTTCTAAACCCTTATGGCATTGCCACACCTGTCAGCTAAAGTAATTCAAAATTGTGTTGAGATCATTAGTGGAAAAAAAATACTTGAGAAAAGATATTAAATGTATTTGAGGGATTTTCATCTGAAAAAATTTCACAACAGAGTTCTTGTTTGAATGGAAAATCATTGGCACCTCCACAGGAGAAGACAGAGATCATACAACTCTAACACTATGAACACCTTGTTTTCTGTTGGGATTGGTTATAGTTTATTATTTATATTAAACTATGCTCTTCAATGCTTTCTCAGTTTCTAGCTAGAAAAATCAAGCATCAATATTCCCCAGGTTGCTTACTATCTTTTAATTTGGAGAGCTGGGCATATCACCAATGGAGAAAAAAATGCTTAATGGCTTTTTCTATCACCCAAAGCTCTCATTTTCCCCAGCTAGCATATGTATCATCCTCATCACTGGATTTGCATCTAGAGGAGAATATCCATTACTGACAAGAAGAAAATAAAATGGCAGCATATTACATTCAGCAACCCTATTTGTTTCATGGTGTGTGGAGAAAATGGGGCTAGGATTTGACATGTTTTATATCACATAGCTGATATTTTTCCTGCTGGTCCTTCTGCTCCCTTTCCGGCCTTGAGGGGCAGCATGGGAGGATAAAAACTTAAGTTTCATGATCCCATCATTCTAGTCTTACTAGTTGCAACCTTTTCAAATAGAAATACGCACAATGCCCTAAATTACAATAACAAAAGTCTTTAAAGAGTAGCCCTTCCTATTTGACAACCCAAGACCGGCTCCAAGTTTCAGGTCCTGACTCAACCTAAACCTCAGCTTAGCAAGACCCTCCCAACTTTCTGCTGCCTGTCCCTGTCCACCCCAGTGTGACCAATTGGCCTCTAAGTCAATTGAGCAGCCCCGCTACGCAGTCACCCCTGCAACATGGCATTGCTGGAGCTCCCCTCTCCCCTAGGAGGTTGTTGCTCTTGTGCCATTGCTGTCCTGAGATTTCAGCAGCTCCCAACTCCCCCCCAGCTTGTGACCCTTTAGCTAAGGGCTCCCTGTGCACATGGTAGCAGTTATGCTGAATATTGCTTTTTCAGCTGTTGCTGAAATCTCTGGCCTCTACAATACATAAATATAGCAGACTTCCTCAAAACAAAGGAGAAAAAAATAGCTAGAATTTCACAAAAAAAATGATACAATGTATTTTCAGCACCTACCATTTTTGCTTTACAAAGAGAAGGCTGTTGCTAGTGGCAATGCTGGTAAAGATGCCGCTATCTAGTTCATTGAATATTTGTTGTTTGGTCCCTTTTCTTAAAAGGTTGGCCCTGGCTAATGGTTTCTGTCTTTATATAATTATAAGCTAATGTGAGGAACTCCACTCACATTAGCAACAGTTATGTAGGCTCTTTAGAAGACAGACATTGCATGATTCATTTAAAGTCACTCTTTAAAATCTTATTTCAGCACCTACAAATATTTTTCAGTCAATAAAACAAGCTGTTCAATCATTGTTTTGCAGCATACACTTAGATTAAGATTTAGCTTTGCTCTTCCTAGGAAATGTACACAAATCAAATTGCCAAAATTAGACTAAATAGAGCAGAGGAACACATTAATTTCCACACTAATTGACTTCATATATCAACAATAGCTTCCCTCATTACTTAGGAACTTTTTGTTGAATATGAAGTTCGTGCCTTTGCTTTTTAGCCCATTCTCCTCGGCTGCACCTACTCACACAGTTATGCTCTCCATCCTCCTGTCCTTCTCAGTACCCATTCTTACTACATTTGCATCCTCCAGCCAAATCCTACCTCATTAGGCAGAGGGGAAAAGCCTTCCAGGTAGGCAAATCTGTTCTAGCAGCTTTTCTCATTAGCTGGAGAGAGCTGCAGGTCCAGGCACCAGATCTACAGCCTGGCTGAAGCTTTGCTCACGTGCACAAGCAAGGGCCAGCTCTTCCCTCAGGGAGGCCAGGCCCATCCCGCACCCTCCATGGAGGCAAGCCATACTGGGGACGGTGATCAGGGCCACCTAAAGCCCCCAGCCTGGGATGGCAGCCCCACAGGTTGAGGATGGCCAGGCACAGAGCAGGTGGAAACCTCCATTTCCACTATGGAAAGCGGCAGGCACCAACAGCATGAAACCTACAGAAAACCAGATCTCATTAGTTGTGTTTTTTTTTTTTATTGAAATCCATCTTTTAAAGGTAGTCTTGCTTACAAACCACTGAGCAATCCCTTCTTGAGTACTTATTATTGCACTTAGTATAACAAACAGCAAATGGTCTAAGCAACTTGAACAGCAGCTATTTTCAGCAGGCATTAGCACATCGCACCAGTGAACAGAGATAAAGTCACATGCTACCTAACTAAACACTAGTGTGAAAACACTTCAGCCCAGGTTATTGAGTGCAGTTTGAATAAGAATACCAATAAAGGCAACAAATAAGAGAATTTTATATTTCTGAAGCACTGACACAACTTTTACCTGTAGTTTGATAATACTTCGAGACTAAATGCACATGGACATTAAAGAGAGAGACAACTGAATGGAGACAGAAACAAGATGTGAGGAGAGAAGGGCTTTTTTTGGGGGGTGACAATGCTACTTTCAAGTGTTATTTTATTATTCTAGCCTGTATTCCAAGCACAGTCTAAGCAGAATGACTCTTAATAAGTGATTTAGCT
>JAVCKT010096404.1:0-13134 GCA_032273925.1 Rhynchotus rufescens
GGCGCGCGCGGCGCCTCTCGCCCCGCTCGGCGCTGCGGGGTAGGGCGCTGCGGGGCCGCCGGGTGGCACTCGCGGCCCGGCTGCAGCGCGGGCTGCGAGCGGCGCCGCGGGCACGGCCGCAGGGCCCTGCGCCTGGCGACCTTCACAGCAGCGGGGATGTTTTGCAGTCTACATGCTGCGGCTATCCCGTGTGACGGTCACCAGCGCTCGGGGTCCTCGTTGCGAGCTGCGCTAGCTCCAGGCAGGAGGAGTTCCCGTGCTCAGCGGGAGCCAGCGCAGGAAATAGCAGCTGCCTGCACGCGCAGGGATCGGCGGATCAATGAGCAGCATTTTTCGGTCTTTATTAGCCACATTCTTTACAGGAGCTTTAAAAAGGTCAAAATATTGAAATTGGATGAAGTGAAAATGGCAAAGTGTTTTTTTATCTATTTCTGAAAAATCCAAGTACACTGTTATTGTAATTGGTCAGCTAATACCCGCTTACCTATTGACAAGCACTGCTGCTAACAAGCTGAACTTTGCAAGGCCGTTAATTAGACCTAGCAACAGCTTTAGATGAGAGACATCCATTTGTTTTCACTGCGGGGAAGATCAAATCCCAGACTAATTATACCTAAAAAGGGGAGAATTCAGTAAATTGCCGACGTTTAATAAACTGGAGGACGGGCAGTGAACTTTGCAAGCACACTGCGGAGTGAGGCGCGCGGCTGGCTGGCAGAGGCCGGGACGTGGCCCAGGCTCGGGCTGCTCGCAGGGCAGCTCCGGGGGGCTCTTAGCGGCGACTTCTCGTCTGCCCGCTCACCGCCGCCGCCTTGCCGGTGTGGCCAGTGCCCACCCGCTGGTGCCAACGTGCCTGCGTTCCCAGCACATGCCCTGGCCTCCCGGGCCCTCTGCCCGGCACTGCCGGGGGGAGTCCCGTGTGTTGGGGTGTCGTGCAAAGGCTGCAGCCTCCATGTGTCGGGGTCTCATGGAAAGGCTGCAGCCTGCGTGTGTCGGGGTCTCCTGCAAAGGCTGCAACCTCCACATGTCAGGGTCTCGTGCAAAGGCTGCAGCCTCCACGTATCAGGGTGTCGTGCAAAGGCTGCAGCCTCCATGTGTCGGGGTCTCCTGCAAAGGCTGCAACCTCCACATGTCAGGGTGTCGTGCAAAGGCTGCAGCCTCTGCAGCCTCTCACTGCGTTGGGACGCGAGCCGTCCCCCCGCGGCTCTGTGTGCATCCCCTGTGAACGGGCCCCGTGGCACTCGGTGGCAGCAGCAGCAGCTTTTAGTGTTTGCTCATTGTGCTGCAAACAGCAGTATGAACAACAGTCTGGTTGAGGAAAAAAAAATCTTTACGTTATTTTTCTAATTACTAATTTACAAAGTTATTTCAGCTTGGAAAGGAAAAAAAAATAAAAATAAACAAACTGGTTCTAGCACTTCAAATAAAGCAGTCAAGGAATGATTAGTCTCCCCCACGCATCTGTAATGAAATATTAATTTGATAAAAGCTTTAATAGGGATTTTTAGAGCAGTTTTTCCCCTTCTAGATAACATGTTAACTGGAGGCTCTTCTCTCCCGTCTCCATAAGAGAACACGTGAGAACGCAGCTCTCCTCGCCATGGTGGTTTCCTGCTGGGTTCGGCCAGGATTTGGGGGGAATTAGGAAAGAACAGGGATCAGAAGGAGGAGGGCAGGGGGTGGGCACGACACGAGCGCGGGGTGCGCGGGACATGGAGCGGGCCGGGTGCTGGCGGGACAGCCCCAGTGCGGGAGAGCCGCCAGCACCTCCCTGTCCGCTCCCTTGGGACGCTGAGCCCCGTGCTGCCGGGTCCTCATTTCTGTGCTCTTAAGGGCAGCTGGGCTGAATGTCGGGGACACGGCTGTGTGTGTGGAAGTGCCTGGCATATCCGTGCCCATGGAACGTGTCCGTATTTGCCATGGAAAAGGTGCACCGCGTAACAGTGCAAGAGAGGGAGCAGAGGGGTTAGCCCTGCCCCTTGCTCACAGGGTGCACTGTGCCTGTGCCCCTAGCACCGCCGCGGGGACGTGACCGCCGCTTGCCGGGCACGGCAGGAGCCCCGTGCCCCACGGCAGCCAGAGCACGTGGAGGCGCCTGGCCTGGGGAGCGCCCGGCCGTGGAGGGGAGGCCAGGGCTGCCAGGGACTTTCGGCAGCACCCAGGGAGTGCGAGACGATGGCCACGGGGCCTGGAGAGCACAGAACGATGGACACGGCGCCCAGGGAGCGGGCGCGATGGAGCGTGCCTGGCCGTGTGGCGCTGCCCACGGGGGAGGCTGCTCTGGGCCCGTGCAGCCCAGCGCCTTGCACTGCACACGGCAGCTGGGAGCAGGATCCGCGTGCGCCCCGGCAAGGACAATGCTGTCCCCTCCTGCGGCCTGTGGGGAGCGTGTTTCACTGCGTGGTGTCCCCAGGACTGGTGGCGCTCGGGGGCTGCCCTTGCCCTGGTTGCTCGAGGCGCTTCCTTGGGTGCTGGTGTGCGGTGCTCTGCCTGGATGCAGCTCTGCCGGGAGCTGCTCCCGGCATTGAAACTGTGCCCAGGAACTGTCCCGAGATGCACATTACTCCCTGTCCTTGTCCCTGCTTTTCTTTTTGCCCTTCTCCAGGCTCCAGAGTGCCTAGGATAAAAATATCCATGCCCTTTGAGGTAAGTTAGTGGCCATGATTTAGGGAGATGTACCAACCAGTACTTCACTGTAACACAACTCTACATTTTTTCTCTTTCTCTCTTCCAACCCTGTGATGCTGTCAGATGAGTCAACGGAGGCTCTCTAGAATGATTTATTCTTTTGCAGTTCTGTAATTTATTGCACGTCACTGCATACGTACTTGATTTCAGAAGGCTTTTTCTTTTCCTGATACAATTTTCTCCAGTCAAGGTGTTTCCTGCCACAGCAATTGTTTCAGTGTGCGGCCACAGGGTCTTCGGTGAAGCGAGCAGCCCCTACAGAGTCCCGGGGCTCCGTGGCAGAGGTGCTGCTGACCCTACAAAAATGCAGCGGTTGCCTCTTGGGGACGTCCGTGGTGGTGGGGACAATGTCAGCCCCTCGGGAGCGGGAGCAGCTGCCGGGCCGGGGTGGGAGCGGGGACACAGGGCATGTTCCAGCCACTGCTCTGGCTTCAGCTGCTAAACCAGCCAGGTAGAAAGGGTGAAATCTGCCCCGTTTATTGCTCCTTGTGAAGATCTATGAGGGCAACCATGCATTTTTCATGCATTTTCCCTCTTTGTGCATTCACATAAGTACTTAAGACTGGTGTTTTCGGCTGTGTTTTATGTTCTGGTGTTCTGGTATTTCCTTGGTCTTGGAGAACTAGATAAATGGGAGGTTTCTGTTGGAGCATGTACGGCAATTTAATACCTTGTACCTACTGCGGTTAATTTAGTGATATATTCAGCAATCAAAGGTTCCTGCTCGCCATGTAGCAATCTGCCATTTCAACGGTAATTAAAGATTCTTTCCTTATTTACAGAGCACATTTCCTCACATTGCACTGGGGTGTTTTGCTAGAATGCTTTGGTTCCTGGCGTTGCGCATGGCGAGCTGCGTTGGGAGGCTTCACGGGAGGCTTTGCGGGTTGCTCTGCCGGCGCCCGCGGGGCTCCTGCGTCCCTGTGTGCGCGGAGGCCACCGCACGGGCACGGGGCTGCAGCGGGCGCTGCCGCGGCTGCGGGGCGCACGGCGCCTTGGAGCGGCCTCAACACCCCCGGCCTCTGCAGGCAGTGAGGTCTTGGAGACAAACGTGAGAAGGGCGCAGCAAGCGCGAAGCGTCCCCTCATCCCCTCGCACGTGGTGACACCGCGAGAGCCCGGCACGGCAGCCCTGGCGCCAGGCGCCTCCTGCAGCGCTGCTAGGTGTGACAGGGTCCCCGCTGCGCGTGGCAGGCAGGAGCCGCCGGAGGGACGGGGAGGAAGGAGCGGGCGGCCGCGGAGCGCTGCGGGGTGCAGCCTTGTGACGGCGCGGGGAGCTGCTGCTGCTGTGCGCAGCCTTGCCGGGCTGCACAGAGCCCATCCGGAGCCGCCCGGCAGCGCCGCTGCCTGCCCCGTCGCCAGCAGGGCTCTGCGAGGATGAAGGTCTGCACCCTTCCTCCCGCTGAGGGAGCCCTCAGCAAGCATTTGCAGGCTCTCGTGCTGCAGACAGAGGGGCCTGGAGCACCGCCTGTGCCCACGGCGTGCTCCTGGCAATTGCACAGCTCCGTGCCAGGTGCCCTGGTGCTGCATTTCCAAGCCCGTGCCTTTTGCAGCCCTGTACTCTGGCACAAGTTGCACAATTCATCCCCATCAAGCCATATTGAAGCGTGTTTTCCCCTCGTGCTTTTGCATTCTACAAAAGCACTTCAGTATCACTGTTTACTCTTTTGGAGACAAAAATCAATATTTGGTAGATGTGACTACGAGGAGGAATAGAGGTGCTGTCAGTGGTGTAAGAGCATGAAAAATAATCCGCCAGCTTAATAAGAGCACAGAGGAGATGCAAACGAGCTGCCCTGAAAGAACCCATCCCAGATCGTGAATTCCATAATAAACACGGAGCTTCCCAAGCTGGCTAGGCTCAGCTGATGAGCTGCTATGGGACATCGGCCCAAAATTGGCAGGAAGAGGGAGCTGCTCGCATTGCGGCGCCGGCTGCCACGGCCCTGCGTGCGCTCGGCCCATCCCACCCATGCTGTGGGCTCTGTGCCGGCTGCAGGAGGGTGCAGCTTCCTCATCGCTCTGGATTAATCGTGGCCTGGGCTGCGCTCTCCCGCTTGGAGGTTCAGGCGGCAGGGCTGAGCTCCTACAGAAAGCAGGGGAATCTGCAGCTTTTCAAGTGGGGAGACACGAGGGGTCTCGTGTGAAGCGGGGCGGTTTGGGTGGCGTGACCCTGGAAGAGCCCAGAGCTGTGCTCCGCGGCGCTGCCCGAGTGTCCCGCTGGCAGCACACACGGCACTAGCGGGGCTGGAGCGTGCGCGTGCTCCAGCTCTAGCGCGCTGCACTGCATGGACACACCTTGATTCTGCGTTAAGAAAAGCCTGGCAAGCAGAGGGGCGCGGGCACAGGCCGGCCTGCCTGCAGCTGCTCCCTTGGGCCCCGGGAAACAAATAGGGCATGATATAAGACAAAATAGCTTGGCTTGTTTTTCTCCCAAGACACCTTAGTTTGCATTTTTTCCTGGTATATAACAAATAATTAGCATGTCCTCTTTCCTTTATCCCTTCCACCCTTTATCGGAGGAAGCCAGGCAAAAGGAGGCAGTTGGCACGTGTATATCTACACAAGCTCTAAAACTGCTGAATGCAGCGGGCTCATTAGACCTGCTGTAGCCACCAGAGATCACAACGGGGAATATGCAGAGCGCAGGTATTTTGTGCAGAAATGCCTTTACCTAAAAGTAAGCAAAACGCGTTGGTCAGAAGGGCGGAGAGGCTGCGCGCGAGCGGGAGGCCGCGGTGCGCGGGCTGAGCTGCGTGTGCCGGCGGCGCTCGCGGGCGCACGCTCGGCTGGCGGGTGGCGCCTGCCTGTGTGAAGTGGTGTCTGAGCTTGCTGCCAGACGACCCGCTGCTGTGGGCGCCGTGGCGCTGGTGCTCACAGGACCTCTGTTGAATGAATCTTGCCCTTCTGTACCCAAGGTAAGAGCACAGAATGGACTACACGTGTGTTGCCTTCTCCTTGCCTGGTGTGACTTGCCAGGCAAGCACTCGGTAAGTGGGTTCACTTTACGTGTTAAAGGCAGCAGTGTGGTGGTGGCAGGGATCAAAATGTGAACGTGTCCCAGCTGTGTTGCTGGAGGGCTGCTGCTGATGCACTGCAGGCTTGACCGTGTGTGTGTGTGCGTGTTCCTAAAGGTGCTGGGCTGGCCAGGGCTGTCGTGGCTGCCAGAGCAGTTCAGCACAGCGTGGGGCAGAGCCGCCTGAGCCGGCCAGTCCTACACGCCTGGAATGGTTCAGGTTGGAAGGGACGTGTCCTCACTGGGGAGGTGATGCTGCCTGGTGAGCTGTGCTGGTGCTGCAGGCGGCAAAGCACTGAGGAGCGCGTTGAACACAGTGCGAGGAACGCATGAGGATGGCACGAGGAACACGTGAGCGCGGTGCGAGGAGCACGTGAACGCAGCGCAGGCAGCACTGGGGCGGCATGGGCACCCCTGCCCACTGCCCAGCGGCATCCGTGTGCCCGCATGGCCCTGTGGCCGCAAGTGCCTCACATGCACACCTGCATACACACACACGTACATACATACGAGCATACATACATACATACCTGCACACACACACATGCACAGCTCCATACACACACATATATGTACATACCAGCATATATACCAGCATAGACACACAGATACATACCTGCATACACACACGTACATACCTGCACACACACACATACACACACCTGCATACACATGCACATACGTACCTGCACATATACTGGCATACACACCTGCATATACACACACACGCCCTACACTCATACACACACACACACACACGCACATACGCACACACACACTTTGCTTCTGAAGCAAAGGCTCCGTCAGTGTCCGAGCTGCCCTTCCTCCTGCACCCTCAGCGGTGGCTGCCGAGCCGCCGCAGCCCGGTGTGCCCGGGATGTGCCCGTGTTTCAGCCTCTCTGCAGAGCTGTGTTTTACCAGACAGCTCTGCTCCTCGGAATGGAGCTTCCTCATCAGTGCTGAGCAAGACAGCTCAAGTATAGCAATGTGGCCGAGTGTCCATCTGTTCAAAGAGAGCCTTGTAGTGATGCTCCTCTGCAGGAAATAGAAACCTGGGAGCTAGGCATTCTCTTCTTTCCCCGAGTTTCCTGGAATACTTGGCTTCTGAAGGTAGAAAAGGGGCTTTTTCCAGAGCAATCCTTCTGACGCAGAGCGCTTGTTTGTGCTTTGGATGCAGAAACAGCCTGGCTTTCTGGACAGCGCGCTGTGCTCCCTGCTCCTGCCGCCGCTGAGCCGCCAGGCCCCTGGCTGCTCCTTGCCTTCCCATGCCAGCATTGCCATGCTCGCTTTGCTCCCAGTTTTGCAGTGCAAAACATTCGTTTACTTCTTGTAAATAGGGCTTTGACTGTGTTATTCCAGGATTAAGCTGCTGAACTGAAATATGGCATGTTACCAGCAGCTCGTGTAGCAGCAGCAGCAGCGTAGCACAGCGTGCAGAATGCCAGGCAAGTGCGGGCAGCAGTTTCGGCTTGGAGGAAGGAGCAGTTTCCTCTCTGATGGTCCGGGAAGATCACCGTGAGCTCAGGAGTGAGAACCTTATCTTCCTTCAGGGCCTGCATTTATTTCATCTTATCTTTAAACCTGGTTAAATCGCAAATCAAGGAACTGAGCAAAATGGTAAATATTTAACTCGGCTGAAGCGGAACCGTTGAACGCAGGCTCAAGGAAAACTTTAAAAAGTGATTCTTCCCCCTTCTCCCTATGATACACTATTTTATCATTGACATTGTATGAGTGCTCTTCTAACTCTTATCCCACAAATACCTGTGGGAGCAAGGTTCAAACAATGTTAGTTTCCTCAGGCTGGATTTTGGCACTGCTGGTGATGGTGTGTGTTGTACACAATGCCTCCGGTTAGCGGGCAGCTCTGCTTGGTACCTTGGGTTGAAAAACACATTGCATCTTTCAGCAAGTGAGATGTGCTCTGAGAAATGGAGCTGGTTTCACGTGGGGCCCTGTGGAGCCAGCAGAAAGGCTCCCGCTGCTCTAATGTGCTGCAGGTTGGGTCTGTGTGAGGAGGAGCAGCAGTGTCGAGGCAGGCTCTTGTGAGCGCCTCATCATCGAGAGTGACTGTGCCTAAGGAATGAAACCCGCAGGAGCGCCTGGCCCCCGGCCTGGCTGCCAGAGCCCTGCAGAGCTCAGAGCCGGCGCGAGGTGCCCGGCACCCGCAGGAGCGCCTGGCTCCTGGCCTGGCTGCCAGAGCCCTGCAGAGCTCAGAGCTAGCACGAGGTGCCCGGCACCCGCAGGAGCGCCTGGCTCCTGGCCTGGCTGCCAGAGCCCTGCAGAGCTCAGAGCCGGCACGAGGTGCCCGGCACCCGCAGGAGCGCCTGGCTCCTGGCCTGGCGGCCGCCGCTCATCCCATGGGAGGCTGCAGTGCCTGGTGCTGCTGGGAGCCTGTGGCTCTGCAGCCTCCTGCGGGCTCCTCCTCATCAGGACCAGCTGAGGAGGAGCTAGCGGCTTGTGAAGCTCATGGAGAAGGAGAACAGATGGCCTGACTACGTGGGACTGCTGGAAATATTGAATAATGTCGGACTGTGCTGTAGAGCAATTAAAGTTTAGCCTAGTGCAGCTGAACCAAAAATGATTACTATAGATGGGAAAAAGGAACAGTATTTTATTGTGCCGGCAAATGGAGAAAGACTAACTCAGAATTTCACCAAGATGTCTCTAAAATGGCTTTCCTCCTGAAAGGAAACACTGGCCAGTAAATGCCCTCTCGAATTCAAAGTGGTGTTGGGCAGATGTGTTCAGGAGATGGTGTTTGCAGCATTTGGGAAGAGCTTGCAAGGTTCATTGGTGCTATCGGCCATGGCAATGTCCAGCCTTGTGCAACGTGCATTGGTGTTACTGGCTGTGGCAACGTCCAGCCTTGTGCAAGGTGCGTTTGTGATACCAGCCGTGTCCGTGTGCACTGGTGTTCCCGGCCACCTGGCCAAGCTCTGCAAAGCGGCTGCTGAGGAAGGTCCCATTTCTGCAGCAGGAGGAGCAGCCTTGGCAGCTCATACCTTCCCAGGAGTTATTTCCATTAAACATAAAACAAGCCAGAATAATACCCTTTCATGTGTTTAATCTCATAAAAGCAAAAGAAAGTGTACTGGAAAACCAAGTAACTGTCTTCCCATAAAGAAATCCCTAACAAGAAGTTCATAGATAAAAGTCTCTCTAGCTGCTGCAATATAGCAAATGACAAATAATAAATCTAAATGAATAAATTTGCATGTATATTTATTTGACGACAGTTTTGAAATATCCTGGAGCAAGTGTGTTGTGGAAAAGAGAAATTAAGGTGACATTGGCAATCAAAGCAACAGCGTCCTTAGCGAAAGTGTCAAGTGCCAGAGGCAAGGCCAGAGGTTCCTTCCATGCTCCTGTGTGATGCAAACACAGACATGAGCTCAGCGACATGACAGGTGAGCGGGTGTCCCTGCCTGTCCTGGGGCAGGAATCTGGGGATTTGCTCCTGCAGTGCCAGTGTCGCTGCAGGTTCTCAGCTGGAGAGGATCAGCACGACCCTGGTGAGCTCCTTGCTGCAGTTTCTCACGGGGCTCCTGCCTCTTTTCCTTCCAAAGCAGTATTTGATGTAGCCTGTCGGGGCCGGGGCCCAGCTGCTGGCCCCGCAGCGCGGGGCAGTGGTGACCCCTTCAAAATGAGGACATGGCTTTTCTGTCCCCACGGTCCCAGCTGCAGAGCTGAAGGGCCAGCACCTTGCAGGGACATGGCCGCGCAGCTCAGGGCTGCTCTTCAGAACACGCTCCCCTGAGTTTCAGCTCCTAAGTAACTGAATATTTACGGCGGTTTCAGTGGCAGGTCCCCTGCACGGTGGCGGATGGTCAGTCGGTTACACCTGGAGCGAGGCGGCTCCTGGAACGGCAGCAGCCAGCGGTACTGCCTGGTCTGCAAAGAGAAGTTCCTGAGGTCACTTCGATACTGCGGTTGGATTCTGGAGTATTTAACTGGCTCTTAGCAGGAGCTGCCTACGCAGCCACGTTGCATCTACACAGCTACACAGCCTTGGTGCATCTGATACAAGAACCTCTGCCTCCTTCCAATAGCTTCTACACTGCCTAGTAAATGACATCAAGCAGATAAATTACTTCCAGTAGCTCCAGGGTGCCATGCCTGTTCTCCTGCTTTGTTTTTAGCTCCTCCTGATTTGCTCCCTTGTTGCTTCAGCCTGACTTCCTCGCGGCTGCAGCACAGAATGGGCTGTGTGACAGTCACTGGCTGTTTCTTAAGAAGCGGCGTTTCAGATGGTGGCAGTATAAGACGCTAAATGGAGCGGCCCTTTCTGCCCAGGGTCACTTCCCTGCTCGTGGCTCCATCTGTTCTCTCTGGAGGACCTTTGCTGCATCCTGCGTGGAGCAGCGTCCTCCCCAGCACTGCTGCTGTGTGGGAAGCGGCCCCGACTGTGGCGGTGCGGGGTGGGCAGGAGTCCCTGCTGAGCGGGGCCGGGGGCACGAGAGAGGGGCTGGGGGCACGAGAGAGGGGCGGGGGTCTCGGATGCACAGGGGTGTCTGGCTCCCGCTCGGCCAGGCCGCCCTCGCCCGCCTCCCTGCTGCGTGGCGCGGTGGAGCTGCGGGAGGCAGGACGCGCCAGCGCGGCGCTAATGCCCGCGGAGCCGCTCCTGGTGGGGCCTGTGCGCCCAGGAAGGCTGCCCGTGCCCCGCGGCCGCGGCTGGCCCCGGCAGGACAGGGCCCGTGCGAGGGCCGTGCTTGTGGGCCGCAGGCTCCCTGCTGTCCCTGGCGGCGAGGCGCCCCGGCGTGCCCGCGCCCGGCCCTGCTGCGCGCGCCCTTTCGCGGCACGGTGACGGTGCCCGCTGCGGTGACTCAGCGGCGGTGGGAAGCCTGGATCTGCGCCCTGAGCAGGAAAAGGTGTCAGAAATGTGGCAATTAGCTCCGTCTTTGGTGGCACAATGTGCATCTAGTGAATCACACGCCTATTCTGAGCACCAGCCTGTGAAGTCAGTGCTCTTGCTCCGGCAGCAGTGAATAATTAGTCATGTGGAGCGGAGCAACATCAGGAGGCACTGATACCACTTAGCTCTATGGTGGATCATTAGTTTTCCTTCTCTGCCAAGCATTAGGTGCTGGGAGAGGATATTGCTGCTTGAAGCGATGCACGTAAAACTGCGCCTGCAAATCTGTGTCTGTAAAACTGAGGGGTCCTCAGCACCTCCCAACTAACAACTTAGCCCTCAAAACAGGGCCTGGGGGGCACCCACATCTCGAATAGGCGCCGTGCTGCCCCAGCGCGGGAAAGCGGGTGCAAACACAGCTTTTTGGTGCGAGTGTGTTGCACAGACACTGCTGGGACACTCGATGGGACACTCGACGGGACTCGGTGCCCCGGGTCCCTTGAGCTGGCCCTGCCAGCGTCATCATCGCACGGGCGCCGCTGCCCCCGCTCCTCGCGGCTCTCCTCATCCCCTGGCGACTGCAACTGCCACTGGCTGGAACGTGTCCGGGGAGAGGCTCCTGCAGGGAGATCCTGGGGCCACAGCCCAAACGTGGGCTTTGTGAGGACTTCCTAACGGCCCCAGGGCAGTCCCACGGGGCTGGAAGTGCTCTGCAGTGCTCGAAGTTTGCTCGAACGTGACTGATTGTTGAAAAGGCCCCTTCCCCTTTGATTCTTTAGCGATAGCGATGCTGAAACCGGGCCAGGGCTGCCCAGGCTGCCTGCGGCTCTGCTCCTCCGTGTGCACCTCGGAGAGCCAAAGCGCAGGGCCCAAGCTAATAGCCTCTTAGCACGAGTTTGACCTCTTTCCCCCTGCTTCCCTGCTCCCTCGGGTTGGCGTGTGTCTAGGAACAGAGCAGCACTCCCGCTCCCTCCGCCGCCGTGCAGGCAGCAGCGCCAACACCGCTGATGTAGGAGCCTTTCTTCAAAACTCATCATTTATGGTTGTCGTGAGCAAAAAACAAATCTGCTACAACTAAACTGACCTGCCCCTGGTATCCGAATGTGAAAGGAAAAGGGCTGGTATTTGCTTTAAAAATCACAGAAATCTTTTTAGAGAAAAACAGTGTTTATTTGGGGATGCTGCTGGATCCTCTGGGACCTCCTGCCCTGAACCACCGCGCGGCCTGTGGGGACCACGGCGGCCGTGACTTGAAATGGAGATTTTCCTACACTGCAGCAAAAATAACTTGCAGAGGAATATTAATAAGGATGGCTCATTAAGAGATCCAAGCTGGAGTTTCATTAGAGGTAAATAGGAGGGTGAGTGGTGGTCAGGAGGAGGGCTTGGGGGCTCTGGAGGGAGCTGCTGCTCGTGGGTGAGGGTCTGGGAGCTAAGGGAGGGCTCCACAGACTCCTCGCTCTGCCTGCCCGCCAGCTTCCCTGCTTCTGCAGCGCTCCTGGGCGCACGAGGTCTCCCTGAGTCTCCCTGCCGTACTGGGGAGCGAACGCGGAGCGCCGGGGAGGATGGAAGTGTGCAGGAAAGGAAGCGGGAAGTAGACGGAAAGCGAATTGCCTGAAAACAGCACAGGTGATAAACCACCAATGCTGACCCATCCAAATTTAATGTGAATTGTGCAGTAAAATGTGGGACTCTGTAACTGTGATGCAGCTCTGAGCACCCGAGGGAGCCGTGTCCACCAAAGGCAATCAGAGCCGCTGGGGGCTCCTGGGGCCTCCTCGGAATGCTGCATTCCCGACTGGATTCCTGCAGGTGCTCGGTGAAGTTTGGCATGGCATGGCCCAGCTTGGCACAGCTTGGCTCGGCACGGTTCGGCTCAGCACGGTTCGGCTCAGCATGGCTTGGCCTGGCTCAGCACAGCATGTCATGACCCAGCACAGCTTGGCAGGGCTTGGCACAGCCCGGCTCAGCTCAGCTTGGCTCAGCTCAGCTCAGCTCGGCTCAGCCCGGCTCAGCTCGGCGTGACAGGGGAAGCCCCAGGCTGTGGGATACAGCAGGCGTGAAGGTGGTTGCGGAAAGGGCATGGGTATTGCAAAGGGCAGTCTTGGGAAGAGGTGTGAGGGGTGTGTGGGGCCGCAAACAGAGGGTGCTGCTCTGCCCCATGGGTGGGAGGCACCGGGGGCTGCACTGCTTCCCCGCTGCTTCCCTGCTGCTTCCCTGCTGCTTCTCTGCTGCTTCCCCGCTGCTTCCCCGCTGCTTCCCCGCTGCTTCCCCACTGCTTCCCCGCTGCTTCCCTGCTGCTGCCCTACTGTTTCCCCACTGCTTCCCCACTGCTTCCCTACTGTTTCCCCACTGCTTCCCCGCTGCTTCCCTGCTGTTTCCCTGCTGTTTCCCCACTGCTTCCTCGCTGCTTCCCTGCTGTTTCCCCACTGCTTCCCCGCTGCTTCCCCGCTGCTTCCCCACTGCTTCCCCGCTGCTTCCCCGCTGCTTCCCTGCTGCTTCCCACCTGTTTCCCCGCTGCTTCCCAGCTGCTTCCCTACTGTTTCCCCACTGCTTCCCCGCTGCAACCCAGCAGC
>JAVCKT010096405.1:0-13133 GCA_032273925.1 Rhynchotus rufescens
TACAAAAAAGGGTCATGAGAGCAAGTTCTTTGGAGAAGGTACAATATTTCTGGATTTGTAGAATATCTGGTATTTAGAAGACAAACTTATAAGCTTCTAAAGAATCTAGAACAAAGATCTTTAGAGGGCTTTCAAATTCCCTTTTGTGGAAAAAAAAACCTTATTATTTACACTGCAGCAAGCCATTATCATCAAAACTGTTATTCCTTGTCCCGATCCACTGTCAGGGGAGGTTTTGATACCATCTAAAGAGCGAGATTAAGACACAAATGAGGTCAAATGCCATACAACCTTATAAGCTCTATTTTCATAATAGCGATAGGACAGAGAGAAGAAGAAGAAATGGAAAACAAAAAGAAGAAAGATAAGCAGGCAAGCAGGAGAGATGCAGCAAGATTAGTTATCACCACCACCATCACTCCAGTTATGTTTCATCGTCTCTGCCTCGGTGCAGGTGATGATTTTCTTGGAAGAGAGTTGAGAAAAAGGAAAAGAAGCTTCTCTCTCCACGAGCATCTCACTCCGGGGAGAAAAACATAATCCTTTTATTGTCCCAGTTCTTGAAGAGTCCGCCCACTTTCTTGAAAGTTTTTGCTTTGGTGCTCCTCTTCACCCCCACTCAACTGCCAGCACTTCTTGTCAGCCTCTGCTGAGCACTGTCAAGGTCTTGAGCTAATCCATGAAGCTGTAAATTGTGTAGAGATAGCAAACCTTGAGCTGGTGTCCCAGTCTTCCCACGGACAGGATGCCAAGGCCAAGAAGCTGTTAGCTGTATGGAGATAAAACACCTGGAGTTCATATCTCAGTCTTCCCAGAGACAGGACGCCAAGGCCAAGATTTAGCTGATGTCGCAGTGACAGGAGGCTAGGAATTTGTAAATTATATGGCAACAATGTCGAGACAAAACACAGTCCACAATAATCTCTTACATAAACATAATCCACAATAGTCTCTTACAGAATCTCACAATGATGGCCAGGCTCAGTCTGAAGGCATCCTTGGATGGGAGTCCCCAGCCCAGCCCCAGATCACTGCAAGGCTAATGTCACAGGTAGAGCAGGGATTGCATCCTCAGCAATCCCTGAGGATGGTGACCACCTCTGCCCCAGGGCAGCACTACTCTAGTGGGGAATGATCATGTCCTTATGTCTTTATGACCTTTTCTCCATGGAGAAACACGCAGGAAAAAAAAAAACCCTAGTAAGTGTTATGCATGGAGAAAAGTTTGCTTTAGTTATGGTTACCTTGCATATCATAAGGCCCATGAATTGTAGTAGCCAATTCACGATTTAGCACTTATTTTTCTTGCTTTTCTTCAAAGTATTTTGCTTTTCCTAAAGCAAACACATTGGGATTTTGCTCATTCAAGCAGCCTGGAAGGTCTGTTGAGTAGTTCTGCTGATGTGTGACTTAAGAACTTCTCTATCTCCCAGTTTTCTCCTCTCTCTCCAAACTAGTAACTCACTGCATAAATCTGCAGGATACAGTTGGAAGGCCAAGATATTCTAAGGTATTTTTACCTCCTCCTCTGAATCAGGAGCAAGATGCTGCCCACAATTTCGAGGACTAGCCGTAGATTCATGATAATTGGGACCTGTGTGGGAAGAAAAAGACCCTTGCCCTATTTTTTTTTAATTCTGAATAATTAAAGAGGTCAAAACACTATGTGAGTTGAAGGTGGATCGAGCTCATGAGAACATGGATAAAAGTTAGATATTGGCACATTTGGGCTGGAAATTCCAGCTCCTACCTAAACTGGCAAGTCTTAGTATGGGCTCTGTTGGAATAAAGGGTGAAAAAAGACTCTAGGAGAGTTTTTGGGTGGAACTCTATGTGTTTTATACCCAAGTAACTATTTGATGTGGCACCTGCTGTAGCAGGAGCTGTGTTGGCTGGTCCTTGGCTCCTGTGTTTCCATAATTTGCTGCAGTGGACCCAAACCTGCATCAAATGCAACATGATCTTTGAGAAGATGAGATTATGAATTGGGGTATTCCTTCCAACAGCTAGATAACAATCCAGAAAGGTCTGGACTGGAGCACGAAATGCTGAATCCTCTAAAGCTGAAGGGAAGTGTTGGCTGCCATCTGTGACTCCGGATGCCAACTCCAAGACCGCAAACACCTTTGGAAGGGTGTCAAAGGAGTTACAAACATGGCTTTAATAGAGACAGCTGCATTAACAGTGGGCAGCAAAGATCCTGAGTTTTTTTGTTCCTACTTCCTAACGGAGGCCAGAAGTCTTCCATTATGGAGCCTTCAAACCTGCATATATGATGTACGAGTACTGCATTAAGCAAGCTGGACAAGATAAACTCCAGAGGACCCTTTCAACCCATTTTCTCCTGTAATCCATTTGTTTCAGAACTAGATGCAATAATAGGGTAAATGTTTGCAATCATGTAGATGATTCCATGCCTAACTGATTCCCTGTTACAGAACCACACTGGCAGTGGGATGGGAGAGGACACAGCAATTTACAATTCATTCTCTGTGAAAAATCCCCATTTCAAAAGCAATATAAAGTTCTGTTTAGAATTTTCTTAGAGTTCTTATCATCTTATCAAGGAGATAAGATGAGTAAGACTTCATTTCACTTGAAAGAGGAACCTGAAGGGTATTATTTGAAGGTGTGCTATTAATTATACTTGCAATTAGTCCACATTAACCTTGGTATTATTTTGCACATTGGTGGCAACCATTTCCAAGTCTGAAAACCCATCTATAATTTACTGTTACTGAACTTCTGTTTGGCAATCTATTGACAGATTAACTTTGATTGATGTTCCCTGAACTTTTTTTTCCTCATTAAACAATTCAGATATAGCTTTTGGCTTGCTGCATCTTCATAAATACTGAGCTGAGCTCTCCAGATTGGGAATTAGTAGTAAGAATAATGTTTAACAGGAATCCACAATGTGGCTGTTAGCAGTGGTGGCAAATGATGCTTTTAAATCGGCTTTCCAGTCTCACAGACTGTTTGGCTGATTTAAATTTTGGTCATTTTTTAAGTATATGATACTATGCACTTTTTTTTTCTATTGCTAAGAAGTTTTCTCTTTGTTAAATACAAGAGATTCAGAAGTTGTAAATTTATCTCATTAGTCCTTAATTCTATGCATAGGATCAGAAGCTCTCTTTTCTTAGGACTGCAAGTGCTTATAATTTCTGCAGGTTAGGATTCTTTAAATCTGTATGTCTAACAATGAACATCTAAGAAAAAAAATGCTACCATTTTTTCACTGTATTTCTTTGCTACTGTTGGCACAATTAAAACCCTTTTCTATTAAAAAATATAAAGCTAATTTTAGTTTATAACTTCTGAAACCTTCCACATTTTGCATCACTGTAGGCATCTTTTTCTATGTACAGAGACTTTCAAGCAGAATCACAGACAATTTTGCATGCAAGCAATTATTTTACTTACTAGCTAGCACAAGTAATAAATAGATGGGACGAACATGCTATTAGCTTAAGTATGAATATATTGGCCACACCCAGTGCAGGCACTGATGAGTCTCCCTCCTGCCCATGCAATTTTCAGTTATGTGTGAAAACACTATGGCCAGGGAACAGGCTGACCCCTGCTCTTCCTGAGTCACTGTTTTTAGACTCTCCATCTTTTTCATTGTCTTTTCATGCTGAGATATTTCATTGTGTTTTCATGCTGGTATTTAAGTTGCTAACAAGATGCTGGTCTAGCGTGTCAAGGTCTTTCTGGATGACAACACAGACCCAACTACTTCTCCAAGTTCCTCCTAGTCCTCTTCCCTAACCTTTATAATGAGGAGACAGTCATGGGAGACAGTGTTCAAAGCCTTGCTGAAATCAACATAAGCAATATCTATTGCTTTACCCTTCCCCCCTAACCAGTCACGTCATCATAGGCAGATAACAAGTAGGATAAGGATGACTTCCCCTTCATGAATCCATACTGACTGCTCCTGATCACCTCTCTGTCCTTCACATGTCTGAAAATAGTAGATCAGATGAGCTGTTCCATCACCTTTCCAGGAATGGAGGTGAGGCTAACTGGCCTCTACTTCCCTGGATGTTCCTTCTTGCCTTTTTGGAAGACCAGAGTGACATTTGCTTTCTTGTGGTCTTCAGGAACATCTCCTGATAGCCAAGATAAGTGAGAATGACTTCCCAATGACATTGTTCACCTCCTCAAAACTTGTTGTGCTCCCCATCACGTCCCATAAACAGAAGAAACCTGAAGATCTTCCTGCAAGTTTTAGAGTAGAGATCTTAGGAGAACTATTTAATGATAAATCTTCTCCTAATTTCAAAATGCTTTCTGTTAGATCCTATCCCTCATAATTTCAACATAGCCAACTTTTCATCCCTCATTCCTAATGCTATTGCACTTGACTTTCCAAAGGGTCAGATGTGCTAATCCAATGTGCTCATCTTCTCTTGCAGATCCAAATCAAACATACATACATACTAGACATACTAGACCTGTTCTTCTCGTTCTTCTTTACTATACTGATCTCAGAAATAAATGAGAACTAATATCTCTTTGTTTTTCCCTTCACAGAACCATTACTGAAAGTATGTAGACGGCTATGAGAATCCGTTTTCATGGGCTGGGGAATCCCAGGAGGGGTTAGTACCTTCCCTAGGTGCAGAGATCTCCCTGGTAATTATTGTGATGTTCAGCACCAAGACAGTTCTGGTCCAAGTAAAGGTCCACACTGAATGGAGGATGCTTCTAGACTTTTCATTTCAAACTCAAAATTATTATTATTTTTTTTTCTGTGTGAATAACCTCAGATTTTTCCAAGGATGCAATGGGACTATGCACAGATCACCATAAGGAGGAAAGTCACTGGGGAAGGCCATGTCTCAGAGCACACTCCAAGATCCACCATGGCCCTGTCTGTCTGAGAGTGGAAGAGCTGCTCTTTCCCCTCAGCAAGCTGGGGAGGCATTGAGGCACCTCACACCTTGCGTTGCCATCACTGATGATTCTACAAATATCCTCTTGGTCTCCAGAAAGCTTCTGAGCAATCTGGTGCTGTTGCATGCTGCCTAGGACAAAGGAAACCCAGAGCTGAACAAGTGGGAAAGCAGAGGCCTCAGGTGTTTTGGCAAAGCTCAAAAAGAGAGATGGTAGGAAACCTTTCTGTGTACTTGTTAACACCAGGGCATGCAGCTCTGTTCCATATTCATCATAACTAATTCCACATAGCCATTAAAATATTGACAGGTTTCAATTAATTTGAGTTAGGACTGGATTCCTTAAGAATAGGTCGATTGTACATAGAGATGAGCATGAGGAACAGGTCTCCAGGACATATAAAAGACTTGGGACTGACTGGGGGATATCGTCTGCTCTGTCTAAAGAGTCTGTTCATCAACATCCCCTCGCTCTGGTGCACTCTTGCTCCAAGCTGTGTCTCAGCCGTATCCAGAATCTTTCTTTCTGCCGACCCTTTGAAGATTGGCACCAATTCAGTGTCCTAGGAATTCCTGCCGTGTTTAATGTTACATAAGTATTTGCTCAGAAGATGATGTTGGTTGGAACTTCATGCTGGGGTAAGAGCTATTAACTGGTTAAATCCCGTAGGACAAGCAGAGATAATGAAATGTTCTTATCCTGTCTTTATTTTTTATACTTAAGCCACTGGGAAGCTGAACAGGATTGGCAAGAAAAGCTTGACAAGAAACATTTTAATTAGAGAGGGATAGGTAGGTGTATTCATGAGGTGACGAAGGGCTCAACCCCTTTTAGCTCCTTTAAAATACTTTATTAGTAAAACTTATCCATAGTCTTAACTTGGAGGGCAAAGAAGTCTGTGGTGAGTACAACCTTCTCTAACTTTAGCAAATATTTTCTTTGAGGGATTTACTGTCACAAAATATTTGACTGGTCATTTCCTGGTTATCCTTTAGTGTAAATGATGATACCTCCTACAACTTCTACAGATCCTTCCTCTGTTCAGAAAAAGGATAGCTAAAGTGAAGATCTGCTCCTTGAAGTAAGCTAGTCGGGGACAGCAGCATTGGGCATTTTCCTTCCATGTCCTCTATGTTCTTCTCTGGCTTCCTATTGGCTTGCCTGTGTGCTTTCTAGGAGAGGGCAGAACATCAGGAGACATCAAGGGGAGAACATTAGCCTCGGCCACCAGCACATCTTTCCTGACTGTCCATCTCACATCGCTTGGAGCTGGGCTGTCAAACCTTTGCAGCATCATGTCGTGGAGGTGCTACCAACAGACCTTGAACTTAATGAAGTCCGTTAGTCCATCGAGCGCATTGACCAGTCCAGGCAAGAGCATGAACATGAGAGGGAGGGTGCAGGGAGGTGTCTGCAAGCATGTCCTCCTCTCACCAGCTCTGTGCTCCGCTCTCTGTGCCCAACTGTAACAGACTGTTTTGCATTGTGTTTGTCTCCACATTGTTGCCAAACAATTTATGACTTCCTGGCCTCAACATCCTTTCTCTGGGAAGACTGTGATATCAGCTCCAGGAGTTTTATCTCCATGCAGTTTGTGACTACTTCTACTCTATACAATTTACGACTTCTTGGGCTTGGCATCCAGTCTCCGGGAAGATCAGCTTAAGAACCCAGCAATGCTGAGCAGTGCCCGCTGAGTGGCGCTGGCAGTCGAGTCACGGGGAAGAGGAGCACCAGAGCAAGAACTTCAAGAGAGTGGGCGGACTCTTCAAGAACTGGGACAGTAAAAGGACTACAGATTCTTCCTTGGCAAGAGCTGCTTTTTTTTTCTGAATTCAAGAGAGCCAATGAAACACAGCTGGACTGGTGGTGGTGGTAACTAATCTTGTTGCGCCTCTTGCTTGCTTATCTTTCTTTTTCTTTTATTGCCCTTCTCCTCTCTGTTCTGTTGCCATTATGAGAATAGAGCTTACGAGGCTGCATGACATTCGATCCTGTTTGTGTCTTTATCTCGCTTTTGGGATTGTGTCGGAACCTCCCCCGATGTTGGATCGGGACACCACTACGGTTCACGTCCTTCTCTCCGTCAGGCAACTCAGCCTGCTCACTGCGACCCCCCTATCTCCCAGTCTATGTTTCAGGGACACAAAATGTGGCTGTGCCTCGTGGCCCTTTGTTTGGTCCTGGGAGTGAGCAATGCTGTCGTGCTTAAAAGAGCGAGCCATGAGAACCCAGAGCAGTTCATGAACATTGTAAGTTCCTCGGTGAGACCCAACTTTGCATAGTCCAACGGTGCTACAGAGACATATTCTTCACGTAGGGTTTTCTCAATCGTTTGTGTGAGAATAAGGGGTGTGGGTGCAAAGTCCTCTCCTGCATAACCTCAAGCGCCATCACAAGCACATTACTTCTGTCATCTCCACTAGTGAGGCTTCCTTACAAAGGGAGGGCATGGTGTCCAGAGGCTTCACTAACGCTCTGTGCAAATGTTATTTGGAGCCTGGTCTTGTCTTGCCAGAGACAGACCATTGTGTGCTACTGCATGACTCATGAGGTGTCCCCTAGACACGGGGAGCTCATGGCCTTCTCAGGGGCCTGACCTATCAGACGACACCACAGGTTTTTTTGCTAGCTGTCATAATAGATTATGAGCAAGGTTTTTCATGTCAGAATGGCTTTTCTTAAATAAGAGTGTTTTTAGGTGTTTTTAGGAGTGGGGAATTTTCTGTACAGCTGAGCTCTCAGCATAGCCAAGAAATGCAATCACAGCACTAGACCTTTGCCATTTCCAATGTTAACTTGAATTCCCACATGAATCCCATTTGAGGCAAGAGCTGCTGAGAGTTTAAGTCACACATCTGCCTCCATTCCCGGTGTTTGATCTCTCCTTGCAGAGTCAGATAATCCGTTTTCATGGATATTCTAGTGAGGAGTACGAAGTCCTGACAGATGATGGCTATTTCCTCAGCCTGAACCGAATTCCTTATGGCAGAGAGGATGCTGGAAACAGAGGTAGGGCACATTTCTCCCTCTGATGAGCCTGAAAAGGGAGTTAGAAAAGGACAGGGAAGAGGGTAAAGCAAGGAATGTTGCTGTTCTGGAAACTGCTCTTAATGGTCTGAATTACAACACAATTCCATGCAGTGCTGTGTTGTCAACCTTCCTCTAGACAGCTCCTTTCCCACCTTCCAGAGTTCTTATTGAACGAATATCTTCTGTTTATTCTTCCAGGAGTAAAGTTACCTGTATTGCTCCAGCATGGCTTGTTCTTAGATGGTACCTCTTGGATTTCCAATTTCCCCAGTACCAGCCTGGCCTTCATCCTCGCAGATGCAGGATATGATGTTTGGTTAGGGAACAGCAGGGGGAACAGCTGGTCCCGGAGACACCTGAACCTCTCGACTGACCAAGAGGAATTCTGGGATTTCAGGTAAGGAGGCTCATGAGATCAAAGGTCGGGGAATGCGAGCCTCTCAGAGCTGCCCACATGTCCTCACAAGAGTCCGTGCAGCCACAGTAGGTAGATATTTCTATTCCCTGGTGGTAGATGCTGGCTCCAAATGAGCACAAGGCCCTCACTCATGCGCCATGCCAATGGACGCTGGGCAAAGTGCCTCCGTGGAAAACTGGAGAGCAATCCCTGCACTTGTTAGCCTGAGCAATGCTCTGGGTAGGGAGAGACCCAGGAGGGAAGGAGAGAGGTAGCAGATGTGAGAGCCTCTGCTAAGCAGAGTCATATCTTGGTGGTCTGACCTGCAGGCATGAGGTGTCAGCACACATGAGGCAGGCTCTGACGGCTGTGTCTGGGGAGGATTTTACTGTGGTGCTCACAGGACAGGAACGAGGCACCACATCCAGTTTCTCTCCTTGTTTTCTAGTTTCCATGAGATGGCCATATATGACCTCCCAGCAATGATAAACTTCATTGTGCAGAAGACTGGACAGCAAAAGCTGTCCTACATTGGCCATTCTCAGGGCAGTTCTCTTGGTGAGTGAGAAGAAAAGATCAGGACTTTGCGTGGTGACAGGGTGCTGGGATGCCAGGAGAGGATGGCAGCTCTGCCTATGGTGTTCTCCGGGGACTTGATGTCCAGAATGCACTGGAGGCTGGTCAGGGCAGAGACTTCCCCAAGATTGCGCTTAGCTGCATTGGCCCGAAGAACCACTTTCTCGACTTGACCAATTCTTCTGCAGAGGGTGGTATTTCAAGTGTCTTGTCCAATGTAGTCCTTAGCTGTGCAGAAACTATGTAGTTTCATTTTCAGATGCTGTCCCCTAAGCACAAGGTTTGGATTGATGGGTTAGGAGAATGGGTTAGGAGAATGGGTTTGGATGTGCTTGGATTCATGTGGTGTTTGCTTTAGGTGATGTCTTGTCATTTTTTTCAGGTTTCACAGCATTTTCATCTTTGCCACAGATGGCTGAGAAAATTAAAATGTTCTTTGTTTTGGCTCCTGCCTACACTTTACATAATGCTAGAAGTCCAGTATTAAGTCTTTTCTATCTTCCTGATAAACTCCTAAAGGTATGTATTATGTTCTGGTTTTCCCACCATATTTAATTATGGAGTTAATGATTGATAACATAAATGATAAGTAGTTGCCTATGCTGCTGCAGCAAAACTAGCTTGGAGCTCTTACCTCACAGCAGTAGGTCCTCATGACAGGAAAATCTGCAACATAATAGGTTATCCCTTAGGAATTCCACTAGATGTGTCCTGCTTTCCCATTCCCACTTCTCAGAGACAATGAAGGGCCTCAGCTGTATCACTGGAAGGAACCTGGCTATCGGAGGAGATACAATATCTCCCCCAGGGAAGAAAAAAAAGACAGTAATTCCTCCTAAGCCCATTGGAGAAGGGGAATCACAGTCACAGAATGGTTAGGCTGGAAGCGATCTCTGGAGATAATCTAGTCCAACACCCCCACTCTCCCTGCATCTACCTAAGTACTCATTCCATCACTAAAGGGTATCAAGTTGAATAAGCATGATTTCCCCATGGAGAATGCATGCTGGTTACCCCGATCACTTTTTTGTCCTTCATATGCTTAGAAACAACCTTCAAGATGAGCTCTTCCTTCACCTTTCCAGGGATGGAGGGGAGGTTGACGGGCCTGTAGTTCCCTGGGTCCTGCTTCTTGCCTTTTTCAAGGATGGCAGTGATAGTAAATGTGATAAAGAAAAGTAATCAACGTCAAATGCCTGTCTCATGGTAAAAGCAAGGCTTTGAAAGGTGGGAAGACAGATGGGATGAAGGAAACAACGAATATCCCAGAAAAACAGTCTTGTCACAGAATATCCCAGGAAAACAGAATCTTGTCACAGAAACCCTAATCAGGAGAGGTTTTTGAAAAGAGTAGTATGGAAACAAGAACACTGTGGGAAGCATATTCTTACCTTGCTCATATTCCACATGCAGGGAAAAATGCATGCCTCAGAGTTGAGTTTTCCCTTCTTTGAACCTTTGGGAAAAATGTGGCAATTTCATGAGCGCATGTGCATCTTCCTCCAAAGACAGGGGAAAAAAACACTGCTCTTCCTCAAATGACTCTTCCTGCAGCACCCTAGTCTGGGAATGACCTTCATTGTCTTTATCTTGTTGCAGGTGATATTCGGTACAAAAGAGGCATGTTTACTGGGAAGAAAGCAGAAAGCTTCTCTTGCAAAGGCCTGCAGCTGTCAACTGCTCAACAAACTCTGTGCAGATGGACTTTTCCTTGTGGGTGGATTTAACAAGAAGAACTTGAATGCAGTAGGCATATTATTCTTTGATTTGGGGTGACCAAATACTACATGTCATAATGTCATCATATGGCACAAATGTTATAGGTGTCTGAGTTACTTAGCAGTGATCCTGTCACGGGGCAGAGGCACTGGGGATGAAAATGGTGAAGAAGGAGATAGAAGATGATGTTTTCTTTCAGATCTCTATTACTTTTATTGGCAGCTCAAAACAAATCATAAGTGAAAATGTCTTACCTGAAAGGTTGTGCACAATAATTTTCAAGGATTATTTTGCTCTCAGGGCATAATATTGAAAAACAAAGAGCAATTCTCAACGTGAATCACTATACTGCGTCATTTTAGATCTGAAGAACTGCCTGTATGAAGAATATAGCTCTGAGAGTCTTTTATAGTGAACCTTCACGGGGCTATCCATATGCTGACAACTCCAAGCTCAACCATCAGCTGTGAAGCTCATGTAGATGTTTATGACTTGTGAGAAAGAAACTGATTATCTCTATAGGTATTTTAGAGTGCTTTATTTCATTTGCATTTTCTTCAAATGGGCATCAGTGGAAGACAAGGGTATTTACACACCAGCAACAAAATCTTGATGGGATCAGATCTTTGCTTTGCTGTTGACATTAGCCTGACCTTAAGAAAATTGAAAATTTTCCTTCTTTCCACTCAAAGGTGCCCTAGTGTATTAATGTCTGTAACTGATAGGCCACAGGGTCAATGCACAAAGCATAAGGAGAATAATTCTCTTGTCCTTTGGTACTTTCCCCAATATTCACTGTATCCAGTATTTGGGCAGCCTCAAAGAAGCCAACAAGTAACACGCTGAATGACAATCAAGTGCTTTTGATTGCAACAATAAACAAGTGCCAATTCCTGCCCAAGTAAAGCTTTCTTTTTCCATTTTTACTTTTTCCAGAGCCGAACAGATGTATACATATCACATTTCCCAGACTACACATCTGTCAAAAACTTTATCCACTGGGGCCAGGTAGGAACTCTCCTGTTTGTCGTGCCTGATACTCTTGTGATTGTTCCTGGATAAGTCAGTCCATCAGATAGCTCAATTCACTATATGGACAGGCAAGGTAGTGAAAGTAGTGAAATGCTCCCTTTCGAAAGTTCCTTCCAAGCCTACAGACATCTTTGATGTCAACTTGACTTTCCACTCTAGACATACTCTATTCAGATGTACTGTCTGTGAGACTCCCTTGCCTGGCCAGTTCCCTTCTTTCCCTTGGCCTCCCCAAGGCACATGCTGGTCCTTTGGGTGGATACCTCTGGGCCAGAGTCCCCTTGGCAAGCAAGGTGACCCTCTAAGGCTACAGAAACCTTTCTCCCTCAAAAGTGACTCAGTAAGTACTGGAAGCCAAGATTTGGGCAATATCCAAACCATGCTAATTCCCCAGAGCAGGAAGGGGACATGAACATTTCAGAGGCCCTTGGAAAAGGTTGAGGGGTAAATAAGTTTGTGACTACCACTGCAAAAGCCCATTGCCAAACACAAAGCAAAGCAGAGGGAGGGAAAAAGGCAATAACTGCAGTTGAATGTGTCCAATGTTCATCTGCTTCCACCTCCAAGATGAAGGCAGTATAACCTGTTAAGGAAAGAACATGTCAGTGAGACCTTAATTTGAAAGTAAGAATTGCTGATAAGCCAGGAGCATGGTTCTAGACTGACAGAAGTTATGTCAAGTCCACATGGGGAAATCTTCTTTGGATCACCCTTTCCTTCAGAGAATAAGATCATGAAATTGATTTTAATTCAGCCTTAATTAAGGCTTTGAATGGTCATGGTGGATGCTTTGAGAGTGAGAGAGCACTTCACATTTCCTGCTAATTACAAAGAGTTCAACAAGCGTTCATCACCTCCACAACAAGCAGGTGAGCTATTCCCAGATATGGTCATGATGCCGTTGTGACCTCTGATGAGCTGTGCAGAACTGACCATTCAGAAAAGACCTAGTAGGACTAACTTCCCAATTGATACCTAAGAGATAGACACCAGCAGGCAAAAGTCCAAGACATCTATCCCAGGAGGTCTAGACCAGAGGAACTGGCTGGTTCCTCACAGTTGGGCTAATCCCAGGTCATCACCCTCATGCTGTTAATTCTTTGCCTCTGTTTCACAGACTGCCAAGACTGGGGAGTTCAAGCAGTTTGACTACGGGAAGAAGAACCAGGAGAAATACAACCAGGTGGGCTGAGGACTTCTGAGGGTGAACTAGGTAGCTGAAGAGCAGAGGAGAGGGCTGGGTTGACTGAGATTGAGAGGAAGGTGCCCTACACATTGTGTACTTTGGCATCTAGCATACTTGTTCTCTCTGTGGTGGCGTTCTCCATCAGAGGACAGTCATTCTGCTCTGCATTTAGGCTTGCTCATCCCAATCGCACCTTATGGGATTTTGTCTGTCCCCTTATTATGTAGACTTGAAATAACCTGACTTTTTTTTTTTTTTCCCCAAGTCCTCACCTCCTTTTTACAG
>JAVCKT010096406.1:0-13131 GCA_032273925.1 Rhynchotus rufescens
ACCCAGTCCAGGTCCACGTGCTCGGGCAGCCCAACCACCCACCTGGAGAAGCTCCAGGGAAACACTGCTGCCCAGCGGGCAGCAGCCTCCTGTCGCCTCTCCAGCTCCATCTCCACCCGCCAGTGCCTCTCGGGCAGCTGGAAGCGGACGGTCCTGGTGGGGTCACGGCTCTTTCCCTCCTGGCGCAGCATGGCTGTGACAGGACTCAAAGACTTTGAGCTGTCACCACCACCACCAAACGCAAGGTGCCAAAGCTCTCCTGCAGTCCACCAAGTGAAGCTGCGAAGCAGATGCTCTTGGCACCTCCCACCTCCTCAGTCGCCCAAGGAGATGTGCGAGCTGGCCAGCAGCTCCTGGCTGATATCAGCACCCAGGCCACTGTGACCCACAAGCGCTAATGGTGATGCACGAGTGATGGGTGCCCGTGTCAGCGGGGTGAGTGTGAGGAGTGTCCACCTTACAGAAGGGGCCCACCTTAGAGAAGTGCATGAAATCACACAGAAGGCTTAAAGTCGGAAGGAATCTTTGGAGATCGTCAAGTCCAAGCTCTCTGCTTGAGCGGGCTCCCCTAGAGCACGTGGCCCGGGAAGGCATCCAGGCGGGTTTTCAATAGCTTCAGAGAAGGAGACTGCACAACCTCTCTGGGCAGCCTGTGCCAGTGCTCTGTCACCCACACGCTCAAAAAGCTTTTCCTCATATTCTCATCACTGATGAATACATTGCACAGGTTTGGGTGTAATTTTGGCTCCTGGGGACGTCGTTAGTTACTGGCTCCAACTAGACTAGTCCTCATCTTCTTTTTGTCCTCTACATGCTTAAAGACGGCAGTAAAAATTAACTCTTCTATCATGCAAGTGGGTCTCATGAGTCTGTAGTTACCTAGGTCCTCCTTCTTGCTTTTTTTTTTTAAACTGTAGTGACATCTTCTTTCTTCCCATCCTCATGTACCTCTCCTGTTGTTCATGATCTTTCAAAGGTGATTGAGAAGCAGCTCTCATAGAACTCTTGGATGCATGCCATCAGGGCACATGGATCTGTGGGCCTTGTCATATTTACTTAAGAGATCTCAAACCCAATCTTCCTTGATGAAATGCAAGCCTTCCTTTTTCCAGGCTTTGTGTCTTATTTCCGTTGGCTAAGCTAAGGTACGCCCACAGGGCTGGATTTGAGGCGGCCTTCAGATCTCCCTCTCAAAGGCTGCCAATAAGAACTTCATTCGACATCACCATTCTCAGCCTGATGCTTCCAGTCTGTGGAGCCCAGAACACCTCCCCAGCTTGGCATCCAACATGAGAGGATGCTGGGCTGTGAAAGAAAGCTTTCCTCCTTGGGCTGTGAGCAGAAATTGCATGCTGAAACTGAGATTTTAATGGGACCTTTCCCCCAGGGGTGCACATGAAAACTACCTTTTGGAAGGAATATGCTGGGAAATGCCAGTGAATCATCAACTGCTCACAGGTCCACACAGCAAAGTTCATAGTTGAAAGATCTTGAGCATGTTCATGGATGTTTCTTAGCTAGATCTTCTTATCTAACATGATGCAGTTTGAAGCTCTCTGAAGGAGGATGGAGAGGGAGGAAGGAAATGACTGAGCAACAGCTGCAGCTACATCCCAAGAACTTTCAGGGACCTGGAGCAGTCCCAAGCACAGATTTATCCTTGGGATGTCTCAGAAACTGGAAATAATCTGAGGATTTTTTCTTCACCAAAACTTATGTTTCTTCCCCAAAGTTTCAGTGCTTTCTGAGTGTGCTTTCTGGAGGTGCTTTACTATAGAAACAAAGATGATGTCATCAGTCTTCTCAACATACATGCCCAAAACTACTTTAAAAGCTAAAAATGCTTTGGAGTATATAAAAGCTCCAAATTATATTTATTCCTGTTGTTTTTATGGAGTCAAGTACATCTCCACAAACCCAGCCCTTCCAGTATGTCTCTGTGCTTTCCAATTTGCAGAGACCTGTTCCCCAAAGATAGAGAATCATCAATAAGATGTTCCTAAAAGGAGAATTCCCTGGTTCTTGGGAACATTTGCTACCCTACAGCCATTTCTCTCCTTCTTTGTTTCCTGGAAATCGATAGCTTGAAAATCTGCTAAGGAATTCCCAGGTCTTGATCCTACCATACTTAACACATGAGGTGACACTTGATCTGAAAACCTGCAGCACATTAGTTTCCCTGGAGAGGGCTTGAGGCTGTGCCGGCAGCTACTCGTTGCAGAGGCCGACAAGGGTGTAGAACAACCTTTGAGCCTGAAACTGAGGGCTATGCTTGAATGTTGGGATTTGCTAGGAGCCAACTGAATTTATACAAATGTGCATGCAAAAGTGCATCATGCCTCCTTAGCCCAAGAAAGTGCTTTGCCAGTCACGAGGAATGGAAAGAGCACAACGCAGTGACTTGCATGTACCCTGGTAGCACATACTCATCCACAGCTTGAGCACGATGCAGACCAGCATTAACACAACCAAGCACAGGCATCTCCATGGCTGAGAGAGGTCTAGATTTGTAACATCAGTGATTCAGGAATCAGTTTAGTAACCATTGCATGGGGATTTAATACCATTTAGATGCTCTTTGACATGAAAGTGAGTCAAGGAGCTGTGAATTGGACCTGGATCCCACCTCAAATGCTTGAACTGACAGAAAGAAAAAAAAGAAAAAATCACAAACACTGAGTTTTGACTCTAAGTTTCCAAAAGATTTTAATAGACATAATGAGAGCCTCAAATCAACCCATAAGCCACCCAGTCAAGTATTTTATTTGCTTCTTTCACAAATAAAATCCACCAAATCAAAATGATAAATTCAGCTATTAGCTCCCAAGAGAAAACTAGACTGAACAGAGAGCTTTGGCACTTGACCATCCAGGATCCTCCCCTAGTGATTCTGTAGAGATGAGCACATAATAGCAATATAGTCACACTTCATATTTCAGTCATTGTAACAAATCACAGATATTCTGTCTGTGTAGGTAATTGCTTCAATATTGATGGGTACAATTTATCTTGCTCAGCTTTTACAAAGCTTTTACTGCTGTCAGGAATACCTTATCCCAGGGAGTCAAACAAATCTAAAATACCTTTTGCAGTGCTAGTCATGTCTTCTTCCACTGGAAGTTACTGCTAACTTTGCTGTATCTGTTAATAATAAACATAATGTTGACTGTGTTATTAATATCAGTTTTTGTGCTCTTCTAAGCCTTAGGCTTTATGCCGAAATTTTGGCCACAGCACTTTGCCCCACAATAACCACCCAACAGCTGGGATTAGTTCAGCATTTCAGCTTCTAAGACATGCCCATCAGGCATCCTTGCTCCTCTCAATGTTCATCACAGTCAAAATCCAGTGGGACATCTTTATGTGCAGCTCAGTCGCCAAAATATCTTTCTGGCAGCGTCTTTCTCTACGGCTGAGTTGTGACACTGACAAGCTCACATATAAAATCGATTTCTATATCAGGAAGCACAAAAAGATTCAGGAGTCTCCAAGAGCAAGGGAGAGGCTGCAATGGCCATGCAAAGCTCTCTCAGGTCAGCTTAAATATGTATGTAAAAATGTATATGGGAAAAAATAACACAGTCCGGGCTGCCTAAAGGCACACTGCATTTAACAGCCACTCTGACCTGACCTAAAAGCCCTTCCAAGTCAGAAAGAATGGTCCAAAAATTTTAAATTTGAAGCAAATATGTCAGAAGCTGTAAGAATTTGGGAGATTGAAGAAATTGTCTTTCCCCTCAGATAAATAAAAAGTATCCAAGAAATGATAACTATGTTGAAGGGTAGTCTGGGTTTTGATAGAGAGCTGGAAGAGAAATCCTATCTTGTCAGACGGGCATGGCACCAGGATACTAGTATAATCCGGTAGTGGGGAGCTGGATGTCTTACCATTTTAGCTGGCATGAGCAAGGTGATGACCTTCATGTGGCTCTTGCCTTTCAAAAGCTGAGCCACTTGAAAGAACATGACCTGAAGGGAAACAGGACTAACCAACCTCTCTTCACAGCATGAAGGATGTGGTTTTCTTCCTTTTTGACATAGGCCTCGCCACAGTTGTCCTTTCTGTTGCCTCCCAGTTGGATGATGGAAGACGACCTCTTGTTGGGTGGCAGCTGAAGATCACACAGAAATTTTGACTAGCGCCAGCTGTGTCTCCGTGGATGGTGTCTTCCTATACATTGGAACAATATACAATTGTTCAAAACTAGGTGGTCAATACTAGACCACTGTATTTCCAAGTACAGTCTAATCTCTCTTTTCTTTGATAACCCTGGACCTTTCTTTCTGAATCCTGTGGTTTCCCTCCACGTTTAAGAAACATCCTATGTGAAGACACTGTCAGATCACATGATGGGCTAGGACAGAAAAAAAAAACAGTGCTCCTTTCCTCCCTCCTTTAATGGTTGCCCCCTCCCCGCACACCACAAATTTACTGATTTCCCTCCAGCTTCTATATACATTATCTTTCTGTTTTCTCCTTTCCATGGATATTCTAATGATAACTGCACCTTCTCCCAGCATTTGAAACACTCTCTGGATTCCTCTCAAGCCCAGCTCGACCTTTTGCCTTGGCAGCTTTGCATTTCATTCCTCAGACACCTGCTTTTGTGTGGCTGTCTGTCCTGGCAACCAAGTTCCTTAGTATGAAACCTACATCCCATCCCTTTGGGTTTTTTTTTCATCATCTATCACTGGGGAAAACTCCATTTCGTTACCTCTGTCCTGTGGTATGGATTCTTTTCTCTCTTTCAGCCACACTAAATCTTGTCTCATTAGATCTTGTCATTTCTTTCTTAATATAATCAAGATTGGTATTTTCATTACTATCTCCAGCTTAATACCCGATTCATCTTCTTTGCTTGTGGTAATAAATTTCTGTAACGGATAGATAACTGGAATACTGCTAGAATGTTTCACAAAGGGAATAAATCCTGTTTGTCTCCATTTTGTGTTCAATCTGAATGATTTGTTACTCCATCATAAGCAGGCTTCACTTTATGGACAAAGCAGATTCCAGATGTAGTGCTTTTCTATATGCTGTTAATTGTATGGCCAATATCACTTCTCATCTGAGCTGTTACTGAACAAAATTTTATATGCTATCTTGAACTTCCTTTGCTGCTCTGCCATCTGATCTATTTTTCTACTCGACTGTAATTATTTCATGCCACTCCATATAAGTGAATAAATTAATTTTGCTTACAGGTTCTCACTCTTCCCCTCTAAATCCTTCTGTCAAATTGGCTGTTTTCAGCTTGTGTTCTTCTCTGAGCCACCCATGCAAATGCTTAAACTGGGCTGCACGAACAGAGGTCTTTTTTTCTTTAATTAAATAACTCTTCAGTGATAGCATCACTCAGATGAAACAGAAGAAATCTCCTCTAAGATATGCTACTTCTTTCTTTGATTTGTATTCTTTTATTTACACCACTTTATTTCCACTCTTTGCTGTGTATCTATCTCATATATTACTGGTTTAACCTATATTTCTTCAGCTCAGTGCAACCTGGAAGCTTCGTCAGTGACTACCAGCTCTCTTACTTTTCAGTCACATGAGTTACAGCTTGGTCTTAGGATCCCATCCTTACGTTTAAGCTCTTAGGACCCCAAAGGTATCTAAAATTGTATGTTTGCACAAATCTGACATTACATCCTACAGGAAGCTAGTGGTGATTCCTCCCTTTACATGATGCAACTCTTCATCACTGCAAAAAGAAAATATCTTCTTTAAATGTCTTTTAATTTCTTTTAGTTTTTAAGATTTCTTTTAATGTCTTCTTTGAGATATGGATTTAATCGTTTGCACAACTGACCATTTGGGAAATTCCAATGACAGCAAAGCTGAACCTCACATATGTGTGTGCCTGTACATCTAGGAGGAATGGACACCCCATAATAGCAGTGCAGGGGCCATGACCCAAGGCTGAATGAATCTAGATTCTCAGCAGAGATCAGTGGTAACTTGGTCTTCAGGATCATACCATGCTGGTGGTCTCTAGTGCAAACCTCGAGCTCCATGGTGGGAATCACACTCTGCCAAGGAGTCACTCGGGCAGATTTCTGTGCCTGGTGCTGCGAAATTTCCTATTGATTGCTCAGTTGAGGGCCATGGACATTTTACATATACAATATTGCATTGCCTTTTTCCTGAGAGGTCTTTTCATTTTAGTAAATAACATTTGTGGCTCAAAACATCTTCCCCTTCACATTGTTCTTTGTTTTAAATTGCCTTATAAGTACCACTTTGGGTGTTATTAATGTAAAATACATTTATGAAGGTGCAGAACAGTTTTATTTACCACTGAGGGAACATAATATACAAACGAACTGTTTAATTTCGTGTTTTCTGTTTTTTTTTTCTGATGATGAAAACTATGTAAACTAGATCTCACTTTTTTTTCTCTCTATTTTTAGGTCTCACCCCTTCAACATTCATGCTGCCAGTATAAACTATATCTCACATGTAACAGACTAGAGATCTTGTTTAATAAACTGCTGTGTAGCAGATAATTGCATATTGTATTTTCTAGCATGTCTTTTTTTGTGATTCTTTCTGAAAAACACTGCAACTTTTCTTTCATATTAGCTTTGAAGCCAGCCCAATCACTAGTTCTACAGCAGAAACAGAAACAGCAAATATAGGTAAAATGGGAACAAACTTCTCATTACAGCTCGGATTGCTGCTGTTAACTTTTCTCAGATTTACTAGTGATATTTTTGTAATTCTTGTAATTCACAGTTCTTGAATTCTTGTAATTCACATCTTATAAACACTAATAAAAGCGACACAGGGTGTTTCATGAAAATTAAGAACCACCTCAAGTCCTGCTGACCTAAGGCCAAGGTGCAGTAACTCAGTTGCCCAAACCAATCATTTTTGTTTTTGGAAGCTGAAAGATGTGGGATGAAATGTAAGGTGCCTTTTTTTCCTCCTGCAATGTGCACCCACTAGTTTGCCTAGAAATACTGTCAATTGACTTTCCTTAGGTTAGCTCAGCATGTGCCCTTTTGATATCCTGACTACCCCATTCTTTTTAATTTGCAGAGAATAAGCTGCAGTTGCCTCCAAGATTATTTTGCTGGCAGTCTTTAACACCGCTTTCTAGGGGCAATATAAGATAAATGAAATGTGATTTCTTCTTGACGCTAAAACCCAGGACACAGAAGTCTAATCACATCTGTCTTTTGTGTATATAACCATGTGATGTCCAAACTCCTGTATGTATGGAGTGTCCTGAATGGATGTATGGACCATCCATCTTCCCTAAAATAACGAGAAGATCCAAGATAACATACTAGCAATTGCCTTATCAGGAATAAATCAAGCAGAATTTCCTAGATGTCAGTGAGGGTAAGGTGACAGCACCTTTCTGTGATGTACAATCACAGACAACTTCTACTCTGGGAACATCTTAGTCTGAATATGTCATTCCACAAGAGGTGGTGTTTGGGATCCTCCTGTCATCCAGTAGTGTTGGTAAAAGGTCCACCCGGGTGCTGGCTGTGTGTGACCAGCTTCAGTTGGGCAGTTTCACAGCTGATCACCCACCGATGTGGTAAAGGACTGTCCTGCCCACATCACCTGCCCAGCTAATGCGGGAGCAGGGCCTTCCTCAAATGCATGACCAAGAAGTCATGGTATCACATACAAAAAGCAAAGAAATTGTGTTTTTTGCCTTATTTGCCTCTGACTTTGACTCTTCAGGCTATACCCTGACCTCTTTACAAGCTTTTGTCTAAGGTCTGGAAGACAGGAGATTATTTTCTTTCTTGATAAAAGCTGATTTGCTCAAATCTTTCTTCTTTGAGGAGTTGGATCTGTGGAGGTCATCATAGCCTGGATAGGACAAAGTGACAACAAGATAAAATTACAAGACTGAGAAACATTCATGGCCTAAATATCAAAACACTGAAGGCCAGATAGAGGGTGGACTATAACAGAGGAACTTGTCTCCAGCACCAGCCTTGTTCCCATCACCTTGAATGCAGAGGAAGGAATCACAATCGTGACACCTAAAGTCGTGCTGCAGAATGCAATGACCATCAGCCTGAAGGTAAGTTTTGCAAAGGCACTGAAAGTCCATCACAAAAGGGGAATAAAACTTGACAATATATCTGATAAGAAAATATATAATAAAATGCAATAGAGATTGATGTGAGGTCTATTTTTTTTTAAACATTCACATCAATGATTTGGAAGAGTGAGCAAAAAACACGCTAATTAAATGAAGGGATGATAGCATTCTGGTGGCTGCAAACCACTGTGGGCACAGTAGACTTCAGTGCCCAGGGAGTCTGGAGTCCTATACAGGAGGAAACAGCAATGACATGTTGTTTTGTAGGGCTGCTTTAGTATAGGCAGCATATTAGAGGGCAAGGGAAGGTGATTTCTCTCCACAGATTTTCCACTGGCCTTTCACACAAGGCTGGTTGGAAATTATGGTTTAACTGTAGGCGTCTCTCTAGTGGGAGTGTACTGAAAAGTTGAAGTTCCATGAAGAACATGAAAAATGATATTGGAGGTGAAAAAACTGATGAATGAAGAAAGTTAGAAGAGATAAACAGGTTCATCTTAGCTAAGAAAAGATGTGCCATGCAGGAAAGTAGAGGAGAAAGTGAAGGGTCCTGCAAGAATGGATAATTCAATTGTAAATATCATTTATTTGGCACTATACAGGTGTTCTTGGAGCACATCATATTTTATCTCAGATTTGCAACCAGTTAACAGAAAGGAAACATGAGTCAAGCGACAAGAAGAAACATACTTTCAAAATCACATGAAGGAATCAGTGTGTGAATTCTATTTAAAAGTTTCCAACTACTCTAACCAGAATTTCCTCCCCAAGCATCCCCCTCCATAAGCGCACATCACTGTATGCCCTTCATTGTGCCAGTTTTTGGACATATAAGGAAAACTGCAATGTTTCCCTCAATGATTTTTGTGATAAGACTGAATAACCTCTCGCCATTCTCACCTATGAAACCCAGTAGTTCTAGACTGTTTCTCCTCAGATGTGTTGGTTGGCCATGCTCCACACTTAATCTCATATAATATCTCCTGCACCTATTTATAACAAGTGAAGGACCACAGAAAATGCACCTGAAAGATTTAACCAGGTATTCCAACTGGGCAGAACTTATCCCTCCAATATATGCTAGTGCCATGTCTAATTACACCTATCCCAAGAAACTCCAATGCTTCAGTGTGACAAATTTGATGATACTGCAAATTCTTTCTTCTATCACTTGTGCCACATTTCCATTTTATTTGCCGCAACCTTGAGACAACAACTCCATATCAGAGGTCAAAAACTCAGCAAAATTCAGTAAAAGTTAAAGGCTGATGGAGCAATCTCTCTTCCAAATCCTCAGTTCTCCAAGGAGAACCAGTAGCAACAAGGAAGGCAAGAAACAACAGGCAAGAAGAGGAGAAAGATTTAGAAAGACCACCTATGTATCCTCCTGAAGAGGAAGGTCCCAGCCCTGCAAGCATAAAATTGAACAAGGCTTCCTGGAGTTTCTTCAGCTCTCTTTGGCTAGAGCCACCAAGCTGGAAAAGCAGTGGAAAGATTACTCTTCTATACATTGTTCAAAACTTCTTAAAATATTGATGCTTCTTACCTGCATGACTTTTGAGAGCAGCGCTAACATGCACTGAATTTTTTTATACTGCTCAGGCAACTGTGTGTCTTTTCACTCGCAACACAACCCAAATTAGAAAGGAATAGGTTGTCAAAAAAAGTTAAAAAATAGAGTTCACTATTTCTTACAGGTTGTTACAGTTTCAACTATGCTCCTTTTTATTTGTTTTTCTGCAAATATTTTTATGATATTTCCTATTTGTGTAGATGGGGAAATAGATAGATGGATGTGTAGACAGATATCTGGAGAAGGAACTTTATTCAAGTAAATAGGGACTCAGCATGGGAGCAAGTATATTCATGCCAGACTTGCTTTCTTGCCTGTTACGGGGTAGAAGCATAGAAATATAGGCACGTATACCTTTATTGACAGAAATGTGAAATAAAATTGCAAATATTTTTCAGACACTACATGGCTGATAGCATTTTTCCTTTGTTAAGAGGGAAAACGACCATTTAAAAACCAGGATTAGCACATGGGGCAAACACAGCGCCCTTTGTAGTGAAAAATAAAAATAATGTTAAACACCTTCATGTTTCCCAGGTAATATTTTCAGCTGTCTCTAGCTCACGTGCTTCTTGCCTTCTGCATGGTCTGTGCCCACACTGAGCTTGTGGTTCAAGCAGCAGTTTGCAGTCCTGTCTTCACCTTCCCCATTTCCCCTCTATCCCTTGGGCCCGATGCCTCTCCTGGGTGGCCAGGGTGTCCTTCTCCACCCCACGAAATCCTCCATTCTGGAGCCACGTGTACAAAACACATATTGGTATTGCCCTCTGCTGGCTAGCAACTTTGGAAGTGTTCACACTGAGAGACACCAAGGGATCTAACTTCCCTGATTTATCCCTGATTTATTTTATTAGGGCTACATCCTAGGGGAGATTTCCTTTGGTCTAGTCCTCATCCCATTGGTTCAGTGTCTGCGGGATGTCTCCTGAAGGGACACAGCCAAGGGGTTTCTCCTGCCCTACAGGAGACTTGGGCAAGGGTGTCACTCCCGTTCATTGATGCTCATCAGGAAACCGTCTGGTGAATTAAGAGGTGAGAGGGAGATGGTCCCTCTAGAGGACCATCTAAGCAACTAGATGGAAACAAATCCAAGAACAAGACCAGGGAGTTTTCAAAAACTTTCAATGTTTTCTTTATTGAGTCAAAGGGTTCTTTACTGCATTTCACCAAAAAAGGAAAAAAAAAAAAAAAAGACTTCCCTGAAGGATACTCAGCTTAAACTGGAGCTTTCTTCCACCTGATTTTCTCATAGGAAGTGTTGCTCTTCAGATATGTGTCAACAGCAGTGGCTAAACAGCCAGACCTCATTCAACTCCTTATTTTTTACAATTTTTACCATGGCTTGGGAGCACCATCTCTGCTGCATCTAGTGCCGTAAAGGCGATTAATATGGGCAGTGATAACACCAGCACATCCACTTAAATTCAGCTGCTCAAAATACTGGTGTGTGGAGAATAGATAATGATTGAAAATACATTTTGAGAGAGGAAAATAATGGCGTAAATGATTGTGTTATTCTATCAGCATCTATGCACAGTGAGTACTCAGTGCCAAGCTCTTCCATGCATTGACTTCTGACTAATAAAAAGAAAACAAACAGCAAAGTAACAAAGACAAAATCTGAGTGCACTGGGGCAAACTGAAAATGCAAATCTGACAGCAGACTCCATGCATTGGAAACAAGATTTATGATCGTGTGGGACCCTTTGATGTCCAAAGTGACACTGAGGTTCAATCTCCTTAATTTTTTCCTCAAAACCAGGCAGATGTCATCAAGGAAGAGAGTGGAAAGTTGGAAAGTTGAAAAAGTAGCTGTGGATGCAACATCTGCTCAGGTTCATGCCAAACACATTTCTTTTGATAACAAGTTTTAAATGTTGTGATTGAAATATCTTAAATATCTTTCTTTTTTTTCTCCTAAAAAGCCCAGTTAGGATGTAAATTTAGGTTGGAGCATCCCGTGGGAAACATGCTGTGATCAAGTGGGCAACTATTGCTTATAGAGCTGCAAGCTTTGGAGGGGAATCTGCTGGATTTTGTTCAATGCTCAGCCCACATCCTGTAGTCACTGGCAGTGGGAAGCCTTTTTATAAAAAATAATAACAGCAAAAAATTAACCTTGGGAAAAAGAATTCTACACACTGATCTTCCAAAAAGATATTCACATTTGCTCACAGAGGTCTTGCCACACAAATGCGCTCTTTGGAGCACACAAACCCACACACTTGACCACGTGCTAAAGACCCTGCCACATGCACTAAACACGTGGGCACTGTGAGGAAGGAAGCAGTGCAGAGGCCACGCGTTTCTGCTCTGAAACCTCTCACTGCCTTGGGGACAGACCTTCCCCTGTCTTCAGGACAAGCACTGGGATTTCCCCTGCTTTCCAGGGCCTGCGCCTGGCAGCAAAGCCACAACCACATCCCACATTGCACGTTCATCAGGGCAACCTTGGGGTGGGAGTGGGACGTGCTGGGAAATCCCTTGTTGGGCTGTGCACTGCCACCCTGCCTTGCACTAGAGGGTTTGTGTCAATTGGCTTTTGCACTGTTGGGGGAGAAAAGGGAGATTTGTGAAGGCAGGGGATGCCCAATGGGCTGTGGGTCGTGGGGCATTTTGGTGTTGGGCAAGTGAAGGTGACGCTCCAAGAGCTGGGTGTGGATATTCTGCTCCAGGGAGCGCTCGATGGTGAGTGAGAAAGTGAACAAATGATGTCAATCCAAGAGCTCCTTCTGTGCATCTCAGCACTGTGCTGAAAGACAACCCATGGAAGACAACATATAGCAATTTTCCTGAGAAGAAAGGCCTTTTTAGCCTCATTTCATAAGCTGGGACTCAGCAGATGAGCATTTCAGAGGACTTAAAGAGCCAGGTCTGTCCTCTGGCTACCGTCATGACTACTTGTCCCCCGCAGACATTGCAGACACTCCATGGTGCTGAAAATGAGACTAGATGCTTGCTTTCAGGGCAAGCAGGACAAGTGGGGTGTTCAGCCCATGCCCCATGCCAGGCTATTGCCCAGCCGATACAACCCCTTCTCCCACTCAGGGGCAGCGAGTGCATGAAATGCTGCCCTTGCTGGGCAAGCTCTGTTTACCTGCCTCCTTTGGGCAGCAAAATGTGGTCTTGACTAGACAGCTGCAAAGCCCAGAGCCAGCCCCGGCATGAAACATGAGATGTACCACACAGAGGAACTCGAGATCACAGCAACCACCAGCTTTTACCCTCCCTTGGCTGTAATTAAACACGTTGGTGGCAAAATGGCTGTGGATTCTGATTTTTTTTTATTTTAATCTTGAACTGAAAAACAAACCAAAACTGACAAAGCAAATCTGCTCCAAAACTGAGAGTTCCAAAACATGTCTTTCTGAGGATGAAGTCCTCTAGCTTCTCTGATGGAGGAGAGCCCCCTCTATCCCCTCCATTACTTGATTTATGAAGGGAAAATCATCCCGTGAATCAAAATTGTCCTCTTTCTTTTCA